>BGPT01002413.1:53989-84842 GCA_003297045.1 Symbiodinium sp. clade C Y103 | reverse complement strand
GAGCTGCAGCAAAATCGAGAAGTGTAACAACATCTACATCTTGGTGCATCTGCACTCCAACTCCAGTTTTGTCCATTGCTGCCAGTGTCGCATTGACACTGGTAGCGGAGCTACCATAGATCTTCCGCGAGAGTGGCAACACGGAGCGGCAGGTCTGCGGACTTTGGGGTGAGACTCAGTGCGCGTGGCAAGCAGAATATCCTTGGCCTGTTTTGCTGCTGGCAATCACTGCGCGAGCTTCGCTGATTGATTTCTTCGGCTGCTTGCAATCATTGCACGAGCTTTGTCATATAACACCATTGGTGGTGAAATCATTGCACGAGTCCTTGAGTTCTTTGCGACCATCGGGCTTGCATTGCAGAGATGACGGAGAAAGATGGAGCAGTGAAGTGCTCATGGGATGGGGACATAGCAACGTTCCCTGACTATGTGAGAAAGGTGAGGCTAGTCTTCGAGAAAACCAGAAGACGCAGAAGGAAGCATTTGGGCCCAGAGCTTGTTGCTCAGCTCACGGGCAAAGCGTGGACCATCACGCAGGAGGTGGATCATGCCAAGTTGACGGCAAAGGACGGAGCTCGATACCTCATTGAGTTCTTAGAGACAAAGTTGGGGCGGATTCCTGTACCAGACGCTGGTGCACGTGCCGAAGAGCTGCTGGTGAAACTGAGGCGACCAACAGGGATGAGCATGTCAAGTTGGTGCGCCACAGTTAGAGAGTCCTACAGGCGACTCCAGCGTGCCTTGAAAAGGGCAAAACCTGAGTCGCAGGCTCCAACCAGCCCTGGCCGAGAAGATGATGGTGAGTCTTCAATGGTGCCTTCGCCATCCACTTTGCGGAGGAGTGCACAATCTCCCATCACCCCAACTCCTGGTTCTACGGCTTCATCTCCGACGAGAAGGAGGACTTCAAAGCAATCAGTGCCAGAGCCTGAACAGATGCCGACTCCTGAACGCCCTACTGCTTCAGGTGGAGCTGCTGGTGGAGATCCTTCAGAAGGAGCTGATGATGAACCAGAGGAATTCTTTGAGGACCCGGAAACGGGTGAGACTTCGTTCAAACGAGGCCTGAACAAAGGCATGGGAAAAGGGCAAACTTCACCTCCTTCCCGGGCGAGCAAACGAAAAGCTGCTGATGGCTCATCCTCCTCTTCTGGTGAGTCTGAATCCTGGGGATTGAAGATGTGGGCATCGATGGATGCCGGACTTCCAGAAGTCCTTCCAACTGAGCTGATTGGTTGGCTGATGCTGAGGCGTTGCAATCTTTCGCCGCAGCAGCGGTTGAACATTTTGAGTTCAACTGGAAATTCCCTCAAGGCCGATGACATTGAGCAAGCTCTTCGAGGCGCTGAAGAGGAACTTCGTGTGCAAGAAGCTGCACATGGCAAAGGAAAGGGCAAGGGTGGCTACATTCGCCCGAACTTCTGGGTAGAACACAATGGTGAGTGGGGCCTCCTTGCTTCTGAAGATTCTGAAGTCCTTGAGGGCAATTTGGAAGATGTTCACTGGGTGGGCAAAGACATTTCATCGGTCTATGCCTCTACATCGACCTCTATGACATCGAGTCCAACGTTGCCTGTGCCCTCTGAGTCCCGTTGGACTGCTGCGGAGGATGGCTACTGGTTTCAGGATGAGTGGGGCCAGTTTAGCTTCTGGACTTTGCATTCAGATGGCGAGCACTACACTCAGGACGACAATGGAGTCTTTTGGACTTGGGATGAGTTTCAACAAGAGGCCGCCTGGTGGAGTGCATCGCCCGAGCAACAGAAAGAGCTGAATGACGCCTTCGCAGCATATGACCAGAAGGTTAGATCCTTTGTGGAAAGCCGAGAGCTGCTGAGGAACAAAGGTGCTAGCCGTGGATACTACAAGGGCGGAAAGCCTTTTGGAAGAGGCAAAGGAAAAGGCATGGGAAAAATGAAATCCAAGCCAGCCAGTGGTGGGACAACAGCCCAATCTGTCTTCCAAAGCCAGCCGACTGATGTGTTGGCAGCTGTTGGCCAGCCAGGGTATACCGGCTGTTTTGTGTGCGGAAGCAAAACACATGACTTCCGGTCATGCCCTCAGCGTGGAAGCGGCTCTGGCAAAGGAAAGCCTTCTTCCTCCAAGGGTGGCATCTATATGGTTGCCGATGCGGAGATGCCTGGTGCTGCTGCTTCATCGTCTTCATCGGCGAGACCATCTTCGATCTTGGACGAAGCATGGATGGCAGCTCAGGTGACCAGCCCTGATCTTCAAGGTCATGCTGTGTTGGACACGGGTGCGACTGAGACCGTGACTTCGCTGGCGGCTTTGGAAGCCATCCACAAAAGGAGGACAGAACTTTTGGGTCACACAGATCATGTTGAAGTTGTTCCGGGACCGGGGAAAGTTTTTAGATTTGGTAATGGTCAAACACAACAATCTGAGAGTTTCGTTTATTTGAAGCAGCAGGTAGGAAACCATGAGATCAAGTTGGGCGCGTATACGATAGATGCGTCAGGAGTGCCCCTGCTGCTGGGTATCAAAACCCTTGAGAGGTTAGGTGCGATCTTAGATACCAAGCAAGGTTTCTTGGTCATGAAGACGGTCGACCCGACCTTGGTAGTTCCCCTCAAAAGGTCTCCGACCGNAGGTTAGGTGCGATCTTAGATACCAAGCAAGGTTTCTTGGTCATGAAGACGGTCGACCCGACCTTGGTAGTTCCCCTCAAAAGGTCTCCGACCGGACACCTTCTTTTGGATTTGTGTTCCAATTGGCTCGATGGTGGTGCCAAAATCTTGTTCCAGACCGAGATTTCTCCAACGTCGGTCGAAGAAAAAGCGTTCAGTGTGGTCAGTTTTGATGGGACTTGGAAAGATGTTGAGAAGAAGGTGGAAGGCAGTGAGGTGAAGGTTTCAAGTTTGATGCAGTCAAGTTCATCACCTACAGCACCTCACTTTTGCACGAACTTTGACATCATTGTGCACACCTCCACCTACATCAATCGAGCTGAGTGTGATGATGTTTTTGTCGTTTTTGATGATTCCAGTTTGATTCAAGTTCAAGAAGAAGCAGTCCAGTTTCAAAACATGACCATGACCACAGCCACATCTCATTTGTCAAGTTCTCCAACTTCAAGTGGAGCCACAACCTCAATGAATGTTCCGCCTCAACTTTCAGCGGACCAAGATCAAGCTATGAGCTTGCGGATTCTAGCCCTTTTGGCCTCCACCTCTCTACTTGCTGTTCATGGCGCAGTCGACGGCCAAGACCACTGCGATGCCCAAGGCGACCTCCAAGCCAGCTGCAAAGAGCAAGGCGAAAGTCAACTGGGACCAGAAGTACGATGCTTCCCGGACCACTGGACCCGATGTGAGGGACCCGAGATGTCAAGGGGCCCCCTGTTTTGGGAATCACATCCCAGCCAAAGCAGGGCGCGGGTCAGTGACAGGCAGCAATGCCCATGGAAGCTGGGAAGGATGCGAGAGATGTCATCTCAGGCTGACATATACCCCAGCATACGGTGCTCATGCTCTGCACCGGAAGTCCGGCCCACTGCCGGCGGACACGGACAACATGGTGTCCAAGCTGGGTCCCAACAATGCCGGCTACAACGACAAGATGAAGGATCGCAGCATAGCCTTGGATGCTGCGGAGATCTCAGCCGAGCAGAAGCTGGAGATGGTCCGAGCTCAGAAGGCAGCCTGGCAAAGCAAGCAGAGAGAGGATGGGAAAATGGAAAATTCGAAGACCGCCACTGCATCGACAACTCCGGTGCCTGTGGTAGTGGTTGCGGACGAGATGGGAACGACTCCAGGAAGGAAGGCACGAAAGCCAGATCTCCCTGCCGAAGACCTGGAGTACGAGGGACGTTCAACTCAGTCCTGGAGCGAAGTTGCGGCAAGTGCAACACCTCCAAGCGGGAGCCCTTGAAGGAGCTCAACTATAAGATTGAGGTCGGGGACAAGTTCCACGTTTTGGACTATGACAACACAGACTATGACTTCAACCTGGACGTTGAAGAAGCCTGGATGTGGAACAAAGACCTTGATCAAATGCAACCTGATGAGAAGAAGCTGGTGAGCGATGCCTTGCATTTTCATCATGAAGAGATGGAGGAATGCTTTGGCAACCTGATCGTTCCTGGTGCTGGTCAACGACCTCTTGACTTGATGGAATTGTGCTGCGAGAAGGACAGCCTTTTGAGCTTTTACATGGACAAGAGTGGTGGTACGTCCTTTCGTGCCGGGCTCCACAACGGTTTTGACCTTTTGACCGAGCATGGCACTCAATTGGCAATCACCGCCATCAAAAGACTCAAACCCAAGCTCTTGTGGGCCAGCTTCCCGTGTGGACCAACTTCTCCAGTTCAAGCCCTGAACGAACTGACTGAGGAGGGTCGACGCAAAAGCAAGGAACGGATTAGACGCTCTAGACGGCTTGTGAGAAATGGAATCCGAGTTCTTGAAGCTCAAGTTTTTGAAGGTGGACAAATTGTCCAAGAATGGCCCCGTTACAACCGGGCGTGGAAGTTCCCAGAGGTGATTGACTTCTGGCAAGCTCTTGGAGTTCGAGCTTCTTGGGAGGATGTTTTGCTGGATGGATGTTGCTATGGGCTTCAAGTACCTGAAGGTTTTCTCAAAAAGCCCTGGTGCCTACGTTGCTCAAAAGCTGGTGTCTTTTCGTCATTGGCGAGACAATGTCAAGGGCGACATCAACATGTGCCAACTTTGGGCGGCAATCGCACCAAGCGCTCTGCTCTCTACACCCCACGACTTTGTCAAGCAGTTTGCCATGCATATCTTCAAGATCAACGTGCTGGTTTTGCTTTTGGGGCTATGNGCACCAAGCGCTCTGCTCTCTACACCCCACGACTTTGTCAAGCAGTTTGCCATGCATATCTTCAAGATCAACGTGCTGGTTTTGCTTTTGGGGCTATGGAGGTGGATCGAGAAGGTCTGAAGCTCATGACAGACCAAGAATTGCAACATCTGGCACAAAGCGTGCTGAAGCTACATCGACTTTGTGGCCATCCCAGCAACCGTGCTCTCATGAAAACCCTCGCAGCTCGAGGCGCTGATGGCCGAACTTTGGCTGTTGCGGAGAAGCTCAACTGCATGGAATGCCTGGAAGGTCAGATGACCAAACCCTCAACCAAAGTGGCCCTGGAGAAGGAAGAGATCATTTGGAGGACTTTGCAAATGGACACCTTCTACTTCAAGTACGGTGACCAAGTCCACCACTTCCTGCTCATGCTGGATGAGGCCAGTGGATTTGCGGTGGTGAAACAGTTTTCTGTCCACAACGAGGAAGACCACCAGAACATCACCACTGCCGAGACTCTGCAGATCTTGCAGCAGAGCTGGTTCCAGTACTTTGGAATGCCACATCGAATCCGATGTGATCTCGAAGGAGCTTTTCGAGGTGATCTTTTAGAGATCTTCTGCAAGGAACGTGGAATAGAACTCACACTTTGTCCTGCTGAACATCATGAATCCATTGGTGAAGTTGAGAGAAGTGTGGGCGAGCTGAAAAAGAAGATGACCGCTTACTTGCGGAATGAGGCAGATTCTTCTCCCTCAGAAGCTGCTGCTGAGATGTGTGGTGCTCACAACCGCATCGCACGCATTGGAGGGTATGCTCCAAACCAATGGGCTTTTGGTCGAGACGTAGATGAACGCGACAACTTGGCTCTATCAAGTGCTCAAGGCGATCCTGCTTCAGAAATGCACAACAGTCTTCAACGACGACTACGAGCTGAAGGTCGCTATCGAGAACTTCAAGCACAAGCCAAGATCTCAAGGGCACTCAATGCCAAGGTCCAGAAATCAACCCAATTCATCCCAGGTGACTTGGTCTACTACAAGCGTTTCAAGACACCTGCGGACACTCCTGCTCATGCTCTACTTGACACTCCCTCCATGAAGGTGTCAAGGTGGTTTGGACCTGGACGTGTTTTGGCGTCTGAGACACGGGTGACTGAAGAAGGTNTGACACTCCCTCCATGAAGGTGTCAAGGTGGTTTGGACCTGGACGTGTTTTGGCGTCTGAGACACGGGTGACTGAAGAAGGTGCAGCCCGTGCCCCATCGAATGTGGTGTGGATCATTTCTCAAGGGCGTCTGAAGAAAACACATTCAAGTCAACTTCGACATGCTAGTGAGCGAGAAAGGTTGATTGCTGAGGCTACAGAGGCACCAACTTTGCCTTGGACATTTACTTCTTTGGGACGAACTCTGCAGAAGGGTGAGTATGAGGACCTGACCAAAGAACCACCAAGACGTGGGCGACCACCTGGTTCCTTCAATCGACCAAAGGTCACCATCTCCAAACCCAAGAGGGAGCCGAGATCTGCTATCCCTCAACCTGCAGTTCTTCCTGAACCGGTGCAACCTGACATGATTGACTCTGACGAGGAGTTGGTTCCGGCTGATGATGGACTACAGCCTGACGTTGCACGAGGTTCTGCCGAAGTTCCCCGTTCTGAAGTTCCAGAAGAAGAAATGCCTCCACCTGATTTGGATGTGGATCGACTACTTGAAGATCCGAAGTACTTTCCTATGAGGATAGTGGAAGATGAAGAGTTGAAGCGACGGAGAATGGAGTTCGCTGCACAAAGACGATCACATGAGCGTGCTGATCGACCTTTTCATGTGATGCAACAACTTGGTGAACCTGGCCATCCACCTGCTTCAAACTTTTGGGTGGTCGATGACTCCGAGAATGATGTTTTTGGTGTCATCATTGATATGCCCAAAGATGAGAATGAGTGGAAGAAAGTTTTGAAGAACCCGGCCAAGTTTGCGGCCAAGTCTGTTTCCAAGGGTGCTGAGGTGGCTTGGAACAAGCTCAATCCCACTCAGCGAGCTGCCATGGCTGAAGCCAAACAATTGGAAGTTTCGCAGTGGGTGCAACAAAAAGTTTGTGAACGTTTCAAGGGTGTGATCCCTCAGAGCCGCCTGATGCGCACTCGTTGGGTCTTGGTGTTTAAGGCGGTGGACGATGATGTTTCCAAAGTGAAGTGCAAAGCCAGAATTGTACTGTTGGGCTATACAGATCCTGACCTTGGAAATTTGGAAACTGCGGCACCAACTTTGAGCCGCCGATCCCGTCAACTCTGCCTGTCCATGTCAACCTTGCGACGTTGGAAAACTTTCAAAGCCGACGCCAAGTCAGCTTTTCTTCAAGGTCGACAGACTCAGAAACATCGAGACATCTTCATCACTCCTGTAGCTGAACTTGCTCAAGCTCTTGATATTCCACCTGGTGAAGGAGCACGAATGCTGAAAGCGGCCTACGGCCTTGTTTCTGCTCCTCGTGAGTGGTTTGGTGAAGTGGATGAAGTAGCTGCAAACAAATGCACTATGAAGCGGCTCAAGACCGATCCCTGCATTTGGATCAAGCGTGACTCTCGCACTGGTCGAACCATTGGCTATGTAGCGAGCCACGTGGATGACTTCTTGGTTGCAGGCGAGTGGGACAACCCTGAATGGATCAAGACTGTGGAGATCTTCAAGCAATCTTTTGTCTGGAGTCCGTGGGAGGAAGAGTCCTACACTCATTGCGGTGTGGCGCTGGTGCAGAATGCTNTTTGTCTGGAGTCCGTGGGAGGAAGAGTCCTACACTCATTGCGGTGTGGCGCTGGTGCAGAATGCTGACTACAGCTTCACATTCAACCACAACGACTATGTGGAACAGATCAACCAGATCTCCATCAATGACAAGGTGGACACCATCACCCCAGAGGAGATGACTCAAGCACGAGCAGTGCTTGGAGCAATTCAATGGCGAGCGATTCAGAGTGGACCTCAACATTCTGCCAAGCTTTCCTGGTTGCAAAGTGCTCTGCCTCGTGGCTCAAAGGACATTTTGCATCAGATCAACAAGCTGTGCCGAGAATGCCATTCTCAACGTTTCCAATCCATTGCCATCAAGAATCTTGGTATCCATCGAGATGAGGACGTGGCCTTTGCATGCTGGACAGATGCAGCAGTTGGCAACAGACCGGATATGTCCTCTACTGGTGGCTACATGATTGCCATGGTGGACGCGGCTTTTCTTCGTGGGCAGAAAGGAATTGCAAACCCTATCTCCTGGAAAAGCGGCAAGTTGGCTCGCATTGCAAGATCTTCGCTCTCTGCCGAGATCCAAGCTTTGGGTGATGGAGAACAAGAGCTGATGTATGTCAGAGCCGAGTGGGCTGAATTGACCGGCTATGACTTGGATCTACGACGACCTGAGGACGTCACCTCCAAGATCCCTGGTGCTGTCATTATTGACGCGAAGTCGGTCTATGATGCCTTTTACAAAGGTGAAGGTGCTTCAGCTGCGTTTTCCCTCAAGGAGAAGTATGCGGCCTTAGACCTCATGGCCATCACAGAGAATCTCCGAAAACAGAACACTCCACTTTTGTGGGTTGCCTCAGATGCTCAGCTGGCTGATGGGCTGACAAAAGCTGCAGCCGCTGATGCTCTTCTTCATTTTCTACAACGAGGACAACTCTGGGTGGTGAAGTATGACCCCGAGTTCATTGCAGCGAAACGCAAAAAGGCAAAAGGCCTTTCTGAGAGTGCAGTAGAAATTTCAAATTCAGAGCCACAATCAGATTTGACGTGGCAACAGCTGATCTCCCGACATGATTCCACCAACTACAGTGAAAGTCTTTGGGGCATGTCAGTTTTCATGCTTCAGCCATGTGAACCATTGATTCAACCAGTTGAGCATGTCACTTCCATTGGTGGAACATGTCACCCATGTGCATCTGACGGGTGTGTAACAACATCTACATCTTGGTGCATCTGCACTCCAACTCCAGTTTTGTCCATTGCTGCCAGTGTCGCATTGACACCCATACAGAATTTGACAATTGATCTATGCGGACAGCTCGCAGATACATTGACAACAGCAGGGGTGTCAATCACGGCAATGAGGGGCTCTAACCCCATTATCGTATACACCCCTTGTATTAACCCAGGCAAGCATGGTATAGGCCAAACTTAGTTTACAACTCAAAAATACTTCTAACTTCTCCGGCCAGTGCCTCAAGTGCTGACGGATTTTAGCAGAGGTCTTAGTACCTCGCAGTCTATTATTCGTCATGTTCATGGGCACGACATGGTACAGCCCGCCTCGGTGCGACGATCACAGGTGCTTTTGCTGGGTCAACCGCAGCTGGTCGGTGGACCGTGGAGATTATTGGCGGCGCCTCTCAAGCTGTCGCGGAGGACAGCCGCCAAGCTATAGGATGCCTTCCATGGTGGGTTTGTGGTTCCTCCGGAGTCAACGGAGCAGGGTCCGGGGATGAGGCGGAAAGGCTACATATACATACATACACGATCATACACGTCATTTATTGGGGCATGGCTCAAGATTGAAGGGTCCTATACATCCAACAGTTCGAACATGTTTGGTACAAACTGTGTCCGCAAGTTCCGTGGAAATCCATGGTGGACAGGCACCTGTGCTGAAGTTTGGCGTGATCGATTGTTTTGAGATAACGACCACGACAACAACGACAGCAGAAGGATGCGTGGGTAACCAAAATGGTGGCCAAGGACACTTCATGGAGAACGACACTGTGGCAACTTTGCTTTTGACAGTGTCTGAAAACCACCCATGAGAACAACCGTTTGACATGTAGCCTACGGGTCCTGAGCGCTTTCGTCAAGAAGTCCGGTATCGGGATTCCGTGGGTATATTATGGTATATTGCGTTGGAAGCTGGACAGGGTGTTGGTCAACATGATTCCTGTTTTCTAATGCATCTGGTTTGTGCTGCCTTTCTAGATTTCCCCTACGGGTCACTAGCATAGTTTGGCCGGTTGCTTGACCCAACGTATCCCTCACCTATTTGTGCTTGTGCCATCGTTATTGCGGGCAGTTTCTGAGGTGAACCTGAGCCTTGCTTTCCCAAACTTTTCAATCTCATTCTTCGCAGATCTTAGTGATGAATGCTGTGTGGGTGGTGATGGAGGCTGGTTGGCCAGTGGCACCTGACATGGGCCCAATGCCATACAAACAACCAAGCCCTCAAAGAAATTAACATTGCGGTTGCAGTGAAGCTTCAAGGCTTCACACGAAAGGCCGGACTAGCAACCACACTGGAATCGATGGGCAAACGCATGCACAGATGCTTGTGGCTCGTGACATCTTGCAAATGTATATGATATATGGTTTGTAAATAGCATGTATATGCAATATGTAGAAGGCCTTCATGTATGTATATATATATATATATCATCTGTTGAGCAGCCTATCTTCAACATCTTTCCATGGCCATAAAGGGTTGAAACACACACACACACAAACAAACACACACACACACACAGACACAGACACAGACACAGACACAGACAGAGGCAGACAGACAGACAGACAGACAGACAGACAGACAGACACACACACACATGCCCGCGCGCGCGCACACACCAAAGACATTGCAAACTAGTGGAAGTGTTTGCCAGGTTTTGTGGATCTTCCAGCTGGTTTCATTAAAGTTCTTGGAGAGCTCTTTGCCGCTATCAACGATGGGCCTCCTCCCACGCTGCTGCGAGCCTTGCAAGCTCGAGTTGATCAAGGATCCACTGCGACGACGACAGCGACCGCGACGATGACCCCCGAGGACGACGGTACGGATCCCGATCCGGATCCCGCTGGGCCCCCTCCGCCGATCACCGACCTGGTGCAAGGCATCCTGGTGAGTCCAGATTTGCAGGACGGGACGCGCTGGAGGTACGGCCAAGCGGGGACACCGAATTGTAACACACATAGGTTGCTACACTCACATCGGTGCAAGATTTCCCGTTATTTTTGCATATCAATTGCAAGATATTTGATGTTTGCAGGTGTTGACTGGAACCGCAGTAAATCAAGTCGGTCTCTGAGACAGATGCTGTGTTTTCTTGAACCCTTTTCATATGAATGTCTGAAAATGAAAAACCAGTGGCGGGAGTTCTCATATTCCCATATCTTTCTAAAATGCGTTAAAATGGCGGGTTAGGCCCCTTGTCGGATACCCCTGGCCCCTGGATCAATTGATGCCAAATGTAGCGCCAGGAAATGAAGCTGCGTGTGGTGCTCTTTCTGGAAGCGCTCACCTCCCGGCTTGCGAGGATGGAGGCCAAGACAGGTGCGGGATGTTGGACTCGTGGGGTGATTTTACGGATGATTTTAAGGCAATGTTTTAGAGGAAAATCATAGAGATTCTGGAGTTTGTTGGGAATCACGTCAGCAAGTGTGAGCGATTTTTTCATAGAATTTCCCAAGTATGGAGAGACCTAGTTTTCAGGGGTCAAATCAAGTATTAATTCAATGATTTTTTTCGCGTTTCAAACCCAAGGACTACTATGTTTCCTCTAGTTAAAGCATCGCAGTAGCGCCATAGGCCCCAAGTTTCACCTATCCCCAAGCGTCTTGATCACATGCTGGGCATACTCTCTGGAGGCGCCTTCTATGGAGTCCGCGCTAAGGGAATCTGGACCTTGAAACTCACCGGGCCGCCTTTTCTAGGTTTCCAGGCCCATTTGTTCGGTGTGAAGCTGTGGGGGAGTGTTTTTGTGGTGGGAATTCAGACATTAAATATGTTTCGCCCTTCTTCTTTCTAGTCAAGGATGCATTTTTCATGGAAGTGTGCAGGCAGACTTGGCCCAGACGGCAATTTTTATTTGGAGAGGAAGCAAGACATGATCGGATCCATACAATTCTGCTGTGATTCCATGCGTACATCTACGACTGAAAATGCCCCTGCGGAATTAGACAAATGGATGATAGAAGCTTGTTTGATTGTGTTTTCGCATCAATGATTTCAAGCTGACATATTCCATTTTGAATGATCCACCCCCATTCATGACTGGTGTTAAACATTCTGCCTGGAACGCCTACAGCAATTTGCAAAGTTCACTCTTCGATTTGGTGGAGGTTGGCAATCCCACGCAAAGGAGAAATGGCGGAAATATCCATTAAAAAACAAACAAATCCTTACAATTACAAATTCTAATCCTAAAGAAATAGACCCTTCCGGTGACCCCAAGCATGGTGCACAGTCTCGTGATTCTATATGTATTCCAGATGTGGGGATTTATCCTGTGGAAGGCGTTCCGATCTTTGTTCATGGCATGCCATGTTACAAGTTCAATCTGCATGTGCAAAAACTTCCCTTATGGTCCTAGAGATTCTAGGCTCAAGGTATACACCCATTTCAGGACCCCCTAGAACTTGACCCATCGGCCGCCAGTCTCCGCCAAACATCACCTTTGGCGTTGTGGAATGCGAATCGATCACTACCACCACGCGGGAGGTGTGCCNTAGAACTTGACCCATCGGCCGCCAGTCTCCGCCAAACATCACCTTTGGCGTTGTGGAATGCGAATCGATCACTACCACCACGCGGGAGGTGTGCCAGACAAATACGAACAACACGGAGCTTGCGCAGGCGCAAAATGACACCGTTGTACCTCGGCTTGGTTTAGTGGGTGTCCTAAAATGGAAGATCTCTGAGTCACCATGGGGGTTCAACAATAAAATGGCCATCCATGACTTGGATGACGCAAGGGGGTCTCCCCATTTTAGGACACCTTCATTTGGATAAACAAGCCGTGTTTGAATTTGGAGAAAGCGGCTATGTTTCTTTATGTTTCTTTGTTGTGTGAATTTCAAAATATTTCAAGAACCTATGTCGTTTCATGAGATTGGTTTTGAGAAGATTGGAGCAGATGATGGGGAGGTGTTGTCTTTGCCCGTTATACTAGATCAATGATGTATATTGATTTTTAGAAAAGTACTTCAGGAAGTTCTAGTTGGATCAGGATCCGCACAAGGATAATCGCTTGGGTTGTTGCTGGGGAATTATACCAAGAGAACAAATCACACCTTTCCACAACACCTGACGAGTGTCAAAACGTATTAGCAAATCGGTGGTAATGACAGTTTCAGCATGATGTAAACCAGAACTGAACCAGGTGATTAATACATTTCCCATTTAGAAATCCGCCAGCCGACATGTTTCCTTTGCGGCAAAGAGGTTCAAGGGTGCCACCCGGTCCGAATCCCCAAGGCAGGAGAGCGCTTCTTTGACAACTTGGAGAATCTTGGTGGCGCAGTTCAGCCCATGCATTTTGTTTGACTTTGATGCGAACGAGGTGTTTCAGACCAGGATCGAATTTTTGCTGCTTGAAGAAGTGGGAATACAACTAGTAACTAGAACAACTAGATTTTGTCAACTTAGCTGTGACCCCAAAGTTGTTTGGATTTCCAAGCGCCACAACTGCCGCTTGCTCAGGGTGACACAGCTGAGGCAATTCCCCAACATTTCCGTTGAGTTCCCCATGGACGTGACTGGTGCTTGTTGCATCGGTGGTCAGGGCGGCAGTGCAAACCTCACCGTCAATTCTACAGTGGTCTCATTTCAGTTGCTTGGCAAAGCTCCAATCTTTGGATCTTTGGAAAATGGCTTTGGGTAGGTAGATTTTGAGCGAACAAAAAAAAACTGGATAGGATTAGGGATCCACCCTCAACTGGCTTCAAGTGAGACTTGAGACTTGCATGAGTTGCTTTCCTTTGTCCAGATGGGTACCAGGCGGATTGCCAGTTTGGACCCGGAAATTGTTTGCAATTCCTGCGTTTTTTCCGTAGTATTAACCGTCCATGGTTTTGGGGTCAAGAATGTCGGGACACTTCAATTGGTCACTATTTGACATTGGCTCAGTCAGGCAAGTCCTTCCTTTGAACGTCAATCTCTGTATATTCAGCAAGAATAAATTTTGCCCATGAATGCGTGTCCTTTGGATAACGCATTGATGCTCCTGGGGATGGGTCAATACCTGTTTTTTTGGACGGATCAGCTCCCATTTGCAAGTTATTCTGGTTTTCACCAGGGCACATTGCTATTGATCCACATATACCTGTTTATTTGCGAGTTATTTCTTCGACAGTTGGGAGTGCAGTTGCGTTCTATTGAGTCTACTGACAAGGGTTCAACACAACCGGTACAGAAGAGTGACCAATCTGAGAACCGGGTTATTTTGCAAATTAAGTTTCTGCTTTGTTTCGCAGGGTTTATTGAAGCGTATACTAATATATACATGGATTGATGCATTTGTATAACTGTATATAGCATATAAAACACGCATGTCTGGTATGTCATCGCAAGTATTGTCATGTAACATGTACATCCTTATATAGTTGTTTGCACGTGTGTATCGCCAGTCATGTTGGCAGCGGGCATTTTCTGTCTTGCCTGTTTGCCTCATTGAAGTGATTTTGTTTGCAACATGCACGTTTTGTGTTGACGAAAAGAAATTGCGCAAGATTGCAGGTAATTGTGGTTCAAGCCCCGACACCCTGTTGCAACTTCCATCAACTGCAGGCAAAGCGGCGCAACCATGATGTTGTCCATCACACCTACTGGTTGACTGTGGGTTTCTCATAGACTAGCCCACAAGGCCCACTAAATCCAGGTCGAGTGCTCCATTTCCACGTCCACTCACGTGGGATTTTGAAGGGAACCATGTCAACTGTCTTTTTGTATTGGTCATGTATGTCAAAGCAAAACAGCCCCAAAATCGGGTGGCTGATTGGCCAATCATCCCATCAAAAATAGATCGTCCACTTTGGGATGCAGGCGACCCATTCTTATACAAGGTGGTCACCCTTTCCTGGTTTGTGACCATACTTTCACAACAGAATTCCAGAGGGTGGATCCAGATGTTGAGTACTTGGGCATCCGTGTCTTTGAAAACATGTTCAAGCCAAGTGTTCTAATCATGCAAATGCGCATGCCGGGACAAACCCCCGGTGACCAGGCGACAACGGGACCTTGAATCGCGTGCAAATGTTCATCAGTAGCCCAGGGTCTTCGGTGGAAGTGCCAATGCACCTGGGCCGGTCATGGCGACCCTCTGCCGGGATTGTTTGACGTGTGATAAGCCTAGTGACCTACTGGGGCTTAAGGTGGTTTGATGGGGTTTAACCTATGGACGTATACTGGATGTGTCTGAAAATGGGGTAGTGTCCATGTTAGTATGTAAAAAATGATGCTAAAGCAATAATTTATTGAGTTTGGGGGTAACCTGTTTTCATGCAAACCCAACGGACCTTGGACAAAACAACAGGATTTAGAGATTGATTTAGATGTTGCTTTTGTTTTCGCATGAACAACTTGGGCATGCTGCATTTTGGCACAAACTCAAGTGCTAAGCTTTGAGTTGTTTCAGGGTGGCCACCATCAGGGCGGCGCAATTTTTTCCCGGTGCCAGACTTAATGCTGAACCTTTCCAGGTCAGCTTTTTGTTGGATGATATTGGATGGGCAGGTGTTCATCAATCATGTTCCACGCAGATAACACGAGCATTGCCAGTCTTCTGGTTCCTGGCTAGGCGTTCCGGGTGTTTTGCACTGTTCGTTACTGAGTTCCTCCTTTCAAATTTCCGGCTTCCAAGGCTACGGCTATGACCCTTTAGAATTGTAAGAGAAGAAACATGAGTGATTCATGACTACCACAACATCTCACAATCGCATATAGTTGCATGTCTTGATCCGGTATTTCTATGTATTCTATATTGTATGTATTTTTTGGTTGCGGCTAAGATGTTGAAGGTTCATCCCTATGTTGAAGGTTCATCCCTTGGGTTGGGAATGGCATGAACAGTGAAACAAGCCTAGCGCGTATGCATTGTAGCCTGCCCTAGAAGCCATAGCCCACCGATTTTTCCCACACATTTCGCTTGGAAGCACAGCTGTCGGAGCCACAAAAATCGGAACCTTAAGACAACCAAATCCCATGTTTTCATCATTCCCATTGAAATGATATGGTTGGATGATTTTGGGGTACCCCCGTTTTGAGACCAAGCTATTTCATAGAAATTCACCCCCAACGTTTCGGCATTTGCAGTAGTTCAGGGGACATCACTGGCTGTGAGCCCTGGATGAGGTGATGTTTCGTAGAGCAGGCAGGTACTTTCGTGGTTCTCCTTTACATGCATATATAAGGAATATTTATATATATATATATATATATATTTAACGACAGTCGATCTATATCATGAGTATATATATATATATATATACAATATTGTCAATATATTTATAATATAAATATATATACACATGGAACTGTTTTTTTACATATATAAACCCCGAGACTCTCCAAGTAACTGTCGAAGTATCCACAAGCATTGGTATTGTACAATCCTTTGAATACGTTCATCCAGTTTTGCTAGGTACTTGAAGGGTCTAGGTACATGTAAGATTTATAGTTGATAATTTCCGTAATTACGGGAACTAGAAATAACTTCAGTTTCTTATTCAGTTCTAGGTGAACCGCCCAGGTTTGTCCGAGCTCTTTTGGCATCGGTCTTCCCGCCGCCAGAAGCAACCGAGTACATCGGCTTCACAGGCGACGTCTTAGTTCAACCTGGGTGGCCCCTGATCCGATGTTTGCTTAGTGTCAGCCCGAGATGTTCATCCACCATGGTGACTTGAATAAGGTATCCCTCCCAAAATGTGACCAATGATTGTAATTTACTTTTAAAGTGGTAGCCCGCCAAAAAAGCAGCCTAGGTGTTTACTCAACCAGTTGACATGACCTTTTTCTCGCGCAAAGCAGCGCTAGTCTAGTGGCGGCTGTTTCATGATTTGTCACAAGCCTCGAGCCTTCCCATTTACTTTCAACCACGGCGTGAACAACCATAATCAGATGCATCCCAAGACAGATCCGGTCAAGTGCTGGCCATTTCTCAATGGCCAGCAGGAAGGATGCTCCCTGTGAAGCAATAGGTGGCTACAATTTATTGATCATAGATGATTCAATGCACCCAGCGTCTTGTTCAGTGGCGTTGATTTCACTCCCACATCGAACTGCAAAGCCTGCTGGGTTGCTTTTTCTTTGTCCACGGTTGAAGCGTCGGACGTGAGGTTTCACATCCAAATCACTTGTCCATTTATACAAGTACATGTATTCGTTCACCTTGTGGCGAGATGTATGACTGGTTGTGCTTGTGCGACAAGTATATATTTGTCAACGTGACAAGGTTGCCCTGCACAAAGTTGGAAAATTATTCTGTGAGCCTTCAGACTGGATCGAATTGTCAAAGCAAGCTGCCCAAGATCGGGACCAATGATTCAAGAAGGGGACTCTCCAAAAGCTGGAGAATGAAATGATTCATCTTCGCAGAGCTTCCATCCGGGTGTTTTTTGGGGGGCGCCCATCAAATGTTTCCCGGCTCGTCGCTACTCGCCGCACCAGACGCGTTTGATACCCTTCCGGCCGCCGGCGTGTGGAAGATGACGATTAGTGCGCCTGCCGGATGGGAGATCTTCGCTCCACCAGCCACTTGACCGCGAGCGATGCCCCGGTTGCATTTAATCTGGTGGGGTGCTTTTCATGTTTGTATGTGGCAGGTAATTGTGGGTAGTTGATGATATGTATATATATATATATACATATATATACATATATATATATATATACATATGTTTTTGTTATACTATATATATGTATATATATATATATATATTTATATTTTTATTTCATGGGGATGCTGAACCGTGCTTAACCCAGAACAAATGACATTTTTGGTGTGTCTGAACATGGGGATGACCGCCCGAGAAAGGCAATGACTCACAGGAATTAGGTGTTGAAGCATCAAATTTTGGTGGGATACTTATTTCCCAACAACACTGCCTCGTGTTTGTTTAGTGTTGTAATAATATGTGGTAAACCCAAGAATAGACCATCCCAAAAATTATCACAAATGGGTGGTGTAAAGCATTTGCACATGGCAGGTGCATCATAGTGTCTACCACACAACTGAAGAATGATGAGGAAAAAATGATCGCCCAAAGCCTGGGCCTGTGTTGGTCACACTTCGTGCGTCTGCGGCTTGTGTTTTGAGATGTTTGTTCTGACCTGTCGCTACCAGATATCACCAGATGCACCTATGCCATCCTGTGCCTGAAATGAAAAGGCATACCTCCCACCAAAGATGATTTCTGAATGATTTCTCTGGAGGTTTTCCTTCCATTGTTCATGTAAGATGTTTGGGATGGGTTGAGTGATGTTGAAACCAGCAGCTTTAAAAAATCCGGAACCGAATGATATCCCCAATGGCCTGCAAACTGTTCAGCACGCTGTAGAGTGGATTTGTTTCAATATGTTTCAATGACACCTATATCCCGAAACAGATCACGTCATGTCTTGCGGCATTCCATGATGCAATAATCAGTTACCTCAAGCACGCAAAACACATGGACAAATCAAGACGACGATCGCCCCAGGTTTTGCGACTTGGTGTGTATACCTGCGGTGATCCCTTTCCGGATCCTTGGCCGTCCAAGTGTCCTGCAACTTGTGGATTCTCCATTGTCAGCTTGAACTTGCAAGCGGGTATTTGGTGGAAACAAGACTCCGTCAAACATGGCCTGCTTGAAAACACTAAACATGTTTTTTTTGTGTAGTGGATGATTTTAATCACAAAATTGGGAATGGGGTCTACATTTTGTGTTTGAAGAATTCAAAGCAACCAAACAATCAAAAAATACATATTTTGAGGGTGCTCCCGCTTGGCCGAGGGGCCTACGACCACCACGACCACCACGAGGGAAGTCTGCGACACATTCGATGAAGAGACCGAAAACAATGAACTCGCAAGAGTCCGAACCAGTTCAGTTGTGGCCTGGCAAAATTGTGAAGCTATGCAAACTCTGAAGTTGTGGGTGTGGGTTTCGTCAAGGTCGGTGCTGTGGATTTCGCCTTTCTTGAGTCTTGGGATGCTGGAACAACGCAGCCCACAAGATAGGAAGATAGTGTGGCATGCTGAAGTTGCACCACCCGGTGTGTATCATATGTATCTGTCTGCTTGGAGCAGGATTCAAACAAGGACGCCTGCAGGATCGGGGTAGTAGGTCATTTTGCTCGCCCGATTGTCAACATAGTGGATGACTGTTGCAGTTCATTTCTCCAAAAGGTGACGGTGGCAAAAGACATGGACATTCCTCAGTCAAATTATTGTGGCAGCAGGTTCAAGAATTTGGCAGCCAAAAAATACCAAGTTGAGACTCATCTCATGCGCGGCAAGTGAGGAAGGAACGGAATTCTTGGATGGTATGGAGAATCTTGCCTGCCAAAAGTTCAAAGTGTGGGAAAGTTGTGTGGGTTTTGCCATTCTCGCATTCGAGGGTGAAATGAGCCGCCTCAAAAGAGATGCCGCTCCCTTTTACCCTCTGGTAATTTAACATAGCTATTGAACATGGCCATTTATACTTGATTTGATTATATTTGATTGATTTACCTATCAAGAAGAATGCTTTTCCATAGCTATGTTTGTTTACCTATAACCCTGGAATATAGGTGAGAAATGTCTGAGAGATGTTTCACCTGACCACATTGATTATCCCTCCCGCACATGTTTTTGGGCTTCCAAAAGGAGGGGGGGATCCACCAGATGTAAATGCAACAATGTTCAACCTACTGAAATAGGACACGATGACGGATTTTTCAGACATGTCAACAGATTTTCGTACATGCGTCACTACTTACATACTTGCATACCTGTAAATTTACACACTCACGTATTCACATACTTACTTGTTTGCATGCTTGCGTATTTGCATACTGACATATTTACCTTGCATACTTACATTAAATACTCACTATAAATACTGACATTAAATACTTACTTTACATTCTTTCTATACTTTACATACTCATACTTACTTGACCTGCTGACATCACATACTTACTATACATACTTAGCATACATATTTACTAGACTTGCATACATATTGTACATACACATCCTGCATACATTTTTTACATGTTTTACAAACATATTATCCATTTATATATGTGCCTTCATGTTTTTGTATTTTTGTTCACATACATGTTTTTGATCTTTATGTTATTATATATATATATGTCCACATGAATATTCACAGAGAGAGATAGAGACAGGAATGTATATACATATACACATGTTGCTATTGTTATGTTGTGTTCGCTTTGTTGTCTTCAGTCTCCCATTTCAATCAACTCCGCGTCTGAGGCCATATCCCAATGTTTCCGTCGACTTTGAGGTTGAAATCACGGGTGGCTGTTGTGTTAAGGGGAATGGGGGCCCTGCAGGGCTAGTCCAATCTACACAAGCCTCATTTCGGTTGCTTGGCTAAAAAAAAATATCCAAACAAAAATCAAATTCAACATTTTGGACCAAACGACATGCAGTTTTTTTGGTCATTCCTGGATCTGTCAAGTCGTCTGATTTTTGGATCAAACATCCACAAAATCTTCAATCACGGACGAATACCCCCAAATAATCTTTAGTATACTACTGGACCCACTGATTTTGAAGTCACCCAACATTGAGAACAACGTGCTCCCAGAGTTTTTCCACATGTTCCCATTGTCATCTTGTGTTTTTTTCTAAGGCTGAACCAAACCGCACCGACCTTGTTGCAAGTGGCTGAAGGCCTTGCTTAGCGGATTAGCTAACTAACACGTTTGCGGATGGCGCGTTGGGGCAAAATATGTCCATCGGCATCAGACAATGCATGATTGGATACTTGTCAATTGGATTTCGGCACATGTGCAGCGCTAAGTGATAGTTCACTGGATATTTCATGGGTAAACAAATCGTTCACTGCGCTTTTTATGGCTGCGACAGGCGTCGACAGCAACGTGAGCAAGTTGGTTGGGGTGCGAATGTTCATCAGAAGTCCCCTCTCTACACAGGAGGTGGAAATGACCCTGGGCCGCAGAGTGTTGGGATCCTTGGGTGACAGGGGAGGGGATTCAAGTCAGGGCTTTAGGCTTCGGAGCCGCAAATGGCTGGGTTGATCCTTTTTAACTCTATGTCATATTAGATCCTAAACTTAGGGGGGAAGATTGATACCACAGATCAACCAAGTGTTTGGATTGTGAATTTCTGGAAATGCAAACTTGATCAAGGTTGAACATCGCCAGGGAAACAAACGACAGGTGGCAATGTTTGCATAGCGTTGGTCTGTTATGTTTGTTTTAATCAGATGCTCTTGTACTGGGGATTTGACAGCTTCATGATTGAAGCCTGTCCGAAAAGATAGGGGATACCCATTAACACAGCCATTGAAGAGGAAACATGGTGATAGACCATAGGAATTTGGGATGCTCCTCTGAATTTGCCATCAAAGTACTGTATTTTTATTTCTTGAAACCAATACAGGAGTTTCGTAATGATTTCAACTTTCTCAGGGATGCCATGGGGAAACCTTGACAGCTTGATGTGTAGTGTGTGGTCTGGCACTTTTTCGGACAGTAGGCGACCCAGCGACAATGCATAAGGGCTTGATATCGAAGGTCCGCCAAGGTCAGCCAGGGGGTTTGCAATCCGCGGGAACAAATCGCAAGGATTCTGAAGTCCCAGCGATGTTAGAGGTAAAGTTGAAGTAAACATGATCAAATTTGTGCGCTTTGTGTCCTATGGACTCTGCTCCTTTGTTTCATGAGATTTGTTGCTCTTAATTGTAGCCATTCATTTGCCAGCCCTTAGTGCGACGGACCTAGATCCTATCATTGACCTCGTGGCTCATGATACTGGGGTTTCTGGATTATCCATGATTATCCGATGGATCTTAATGACCTAATGGCCGCAATATGCCGATATCCAGGCTACATACTGGGGTCACTGACCAGCGCACAAGTGTCGGTCGCAAGTTCGATAAGCCTCATGAAGAAACGGCCCCTTGGGCCCGGCTTACAAACATGTAAGCGACAGGAACCTGGTTTTGTCACGTCTTGTTTCATGTTTTTGGACCAAACTTAGAAACCTATGATTGTCCCTCTGCAAACTAACATAGATGCGGAAAAAAACCCATGAACACCGACCATTTGCAGATCATTTTCCTGGAAAGCCATGGGTTTTGCATATCTTTGCTACTTTACCTCATCCTTTCCCGCAGTTTCCCCCCATTTTTGCAGCCGTCATGGAATGTCATGGAATGTCATGGACAACCCAGGACAGTGGAATTCGATTTGGCGGGAGCTTTTCCCCCCGACATTTTCACATGGCGTGGATTAACAAGTGTCCTGGTCGTGGAGGTTACCGCGGATTCCAAAGTCTCAGCATGTCCAAGCTAGGAAAAAGGTGGAGAATAACCACATCACCAATGTCTCACTATAGACTATTGTGCTGGAACACTAATGGAAAATCGTTTGGTGAATGGGTCGTTTATTTTGAAAGATACATGGGATATAAAAGAATATCAAATCAGAAAACGCGACATGACCTCGAGACCAAAAAGCGGGTGTGTTATTTTCACAGCAGACCACACAAAGCCAATGTAAACTCACTGATTGAGACCTTGGTTCCACTTAAGCCTCTGTTTCGTCGGTCAAGATCCTAGAAGCACCAGCTGGGCATCTGGACAATCTCTCACAGCTTGTGAAAGTGAACTAAGGGGTACCTCGAAAGCCAGTCCTAAATACGCTGTTCAATGCGGAAAGCAACAGGCATCAAGAGTGATCCATGAAGCCCCTGTAAACAAAACATTATTTCTGTTCATGAATGTTCATGATTTTTACAGGTTTTTTTTCAAACTAATTGTTACATGGTCCAGGCCATGTCAGGCTCTTCATGTTCATCTTCTGATTTTTTCAGTCCAACAGCTCAGTTTTGGGTGCCTCAGTCTGCCTCAGTGACTTCGCCAGGTGCCTTTGACGGTGAAAAAGCTCCAGGCCTTTGGCGGGTCACGGTGAGCGCACCGAAAGGCTGGAGCTTCCCCACCTCATCCAGCCCTCCACGCGGCCGCAACGCAACTTGGAGCATGCCATGGCGACGTGTCCCTTAAAAAAGCCAGTTTGATGGCAGTGAATATTGCGCGATATGTATATATATATAATTATATATATACATGTGTTTGTAACTGTATATGCATATATACACGCACACGTTGTTTATTTTTTGTTTTTATTTCAACAGATTCAGGGAACCATGACTACACAAAACTACTTTTTTCGTGTGATCCCCATCAAGTGACATTCTATTTGACATATATTTTGGCATTCTATTTGGCATTCCAACTAAGTTATTATATATCTGACATTCCATTTGGCATTCTATTTGACCTTTATTATCACATTCTATTTGGCATTCTTGCTGTCATTCTATCGGACATATCTTCTGACATTTTTTTTGGCAACTATTCTGACATAGATTGTGACATTCTGCCTGGTTCTTTCTGGCATCTGCATGTGTTCGGGCGCGTGCGTGCCCAGACTGAGCCGGAGCTCCCCATAGGCTTCGGGTCCGTGCGTGCCCAAACTGTCTTGGAGCAGGCCACCAGCTTCTGGGGCGAGATTGCTCGACTTGAGTTAGCACTTGCTCTGGGATCCGGGCCTGCTGGTGCCCACAGTGGCGACCAAATGGGAACATGGAGGAGTGGAGGAGCGGAGGAGTGGAGGAGTGGAGGAAAGAGAGCGTGTTCAAAATCATTTAAAATCTAGAGACCCTCACCTGGAAGGTGAGGAATCATGAAAACTGAGGTCCTCTATGCTCAGACGCACACATTTGTCCCGAAGGTCCAAGTCAGACAGTTTAGTAGATTGCCTTATGAGAAATTGTATTTTACCTAAACATAGGAGTAGTGGCAAACCAAGGTTGTTTGGGTTCCAGATGGACATCAATGTATTCTGGGCCTGCAACTAGGATAGTGGAATATCATGGATAACGAAGGCAATCTAGGCGGTGCAGCCTAGAAGCACAAATTGAATTATCAGAAACTTGATAGACTTGATTAGTTTGTGACTTCGTTGTTTCCATAACCAATTGCATCAACCACCAGAGTCGATTTTTTGACGGGTACAGTGCCAAGCATATCCAAAACTCCATTGGGGTATAAAAATTGGCATCCCCCAAGCTCCCATGGTCTATCATCTTCCCCAATTACCATTGTTTTTTGGTATCCCACATGTTCAGACAAACACACATAGGATAACATGCTATTGTTGGAAATGATTATCTCACCATTATATCCCATAACATCACCATCTGGATATGTGATGTATCCCCCTAGAATATACCATCATTTCCCCCTCAAACACATTCATCAAAACACAACATGTTTCATTAGTTATGTATCCCATTTGATCCCCATGAGGCCCCAGATCTGGTTCTCACTTTTTTTCTGGCAAGGCCATGAAATCATCATGACATCGTGAGATCTCTCACGTGATTAGGTCGGTTTAAGGAATTGGTTCCAGGAAATCACGTGATTTTTCCTAGAAAAAAGTGGTTATTTCCTGCATATGTTCCTTCCATCCAATTCGGGGATTGAAGCACCACATGTGTCGTGCTGGAATATCCTTACATGGACTTTCGCCATGCCCAGGTTTATTAGGTTTTTTTGAAGAAGAGATTTGTCCAACCGGAGGATCTTCAAACACCACTTCAATACCATACGATTTGGGAGAAAGCAAACCTAGCATACAAACCCAGTCGTCAACAAGGTGGCCCCCCCAAGTCACAACTTGGTTTACAAACCCCATTCACCATATAGTTATTTCGTTGCCATAAACCACAGATGTTGGAGTTATGTTCACCAACTTAGCTATCATAAATCAGCGATCAATCCCACTAAATATACTAAATCACATGTTTTTCTGAGTGAACTCATTATTTTCCTTTAGTTTCTTGGGACCCCACCTTGTCCCATCAAGGAGTTGAAGGTCGGTGTGCTCCAATGTGGCGATCCACCAGCGCCTTTGCCTTGAGCATGAGAAATCCCCCGGAAATGGAAGGTTCTAGCTGCTAGCTGGGGAAATGATATATAAACCATGGGTTTATGAGGGTTATATGGTGATTTATTAAGGATTTATAACATTCTATGGGCATTTTCCAGCAAACTATGTTGGATTACCCGGAGGGTTTTAACTCTTTGAGCTTGTCAAGTGGAGTTTTGATGGCCCATACAACAAGATTCATGATGTAGGGCACTTTTCCAATGGTGACTTTCCATAACATTGTTGGCTTACCAGAGGGTATTGTTTCTGCTTGGTAATTATAGAAGTATAATATAGTTGGTTTTGGATTGATGACGATGATGATGGTGATGATGATGATGATGATGATGAAAATAGATGATATGGGACATGTTGACCCAATTGAAATCACTAAGGACGAGTCACACTATTTGGGCCATAGGGACGGCCACTCAAAGCCTCCATTTTTTGGGGTTTTCCAACGTTTGGTGTTTACTCAGAAGCAACAAGTACAATACATTCTCTTGTTGGCAGCTGTCCAGATTCAGAACCGAGTGTTTTTCTTCAGGATGGTATTGAATAACATCTTCAAACATGTTGCTATCCAAATTCAAAAAAATGGATTCTGCGATTGAGGATGGGAATTGTGCGCTTTACCGTTTGACTTGTATCGCTAATTTGGGTATGATTTTCAAAGACGTGCGGACAAGACATTGCCCTATGAGGTATGGTCAAAACTCTGGTATACTACTTATGCAAGGAGAGATTTCTGGTGTCCGGAAAATGGTGTAGCGATAGGGCCCCCCCAAAAGCGATACCTGTAATTGTCCACAATGCCCAGTCTCTGAAGTTGCTTTGCACAAAGTTGCGCACATGCATGAGGCGACAGTAGCGATACCCTTAGCGATACCTTAGCGATACTCATTTGTTCAAAAAGTAGCCCCAGACCACAAACAGATCCTTTCCTCCTTTTCCTTTCCTTTGCCTTTCCTCCTTTGCTTTTCTTTTCCTTTCCTCCTTTCCGTTGCTCTTCCTTTTTCTTTTCCAGAATGAGAGACGCTACTTCCTCTTCCTCACTCTCTTTCTCCTCTCTTTTCCTCTTCATTTCCCTTTCTTTTCCGTTTCCGTTCCTCTCTTTATTTCCTTTCCCATTTCCCTCTCCATTCCTCTTCCCTTCCTCCTTTTCACAAAAGCATGGTTAGCGATAGGGCCCCGCCCAAAAGCGATACCCAGTTTTCGGGAACCAAGCAAAGAGCCAGAGTTTCGACAATGGCTCATATCTTAAAGATAAACATCCAATTAACAAATATTCTCGGTGGGTATATGGTATAGATTTGCATTATTTTGTTTTGGATCGCTGAGCATCCCACCACTTTCGCTGACTTTTTCAGGATGTTGCGGCTGGCTCTCGGCTGCGCTCCAAGGTCGTCACCACAACGACCACCACCACCACGAAGGATGTTTGCGACACCGGCGAGACCAACAATCAACTGGCCCAAGCCACCAATGCAAGCGTCGTGGCCAGGCACAGTTTCAGTTGACCTCAAGAGTTTTTTGTGAATTTGTGTCTATTTCGGCATCAAACACCGATTAGTTTTTGACTTGTATTTTTTTCAAGGTTTCGAAAAAATACACGAGGACTCACCTGTTTGTGGGTAAACGTGTGATTGGTCAAAGACTGGCAATGCAGATTGCAGAGTGCATGTGAAAAAGTGTTCTCAATATGATAGGTCTCTACCGACCTGCAACAAGTCACCGGCGTACGCCGTAAGATTGATTCAATATGCTAGCCATAGAAGGGCCCATATTTTTTTCACATTAAGACCCGACCCAGACGAATTGTGATACTCTCCGTTCAGTATCTACAATCAAACAAAGGCTCAAAGATGTTGCTTAAAAAATTGGTGGCAGAAGAATTCAGCCAACTTGCAAGCATCTTATGTGGAGCAAATGAGGTCGGTGATGTCTTCGACGCGAATCTTTCCTGCTAAAGTGTTGAATTTCCCAGAGTTTTATGCAGTTTTCAGCTCATTGATCAGCGCAAAGTGGGGTGACTCAAAAGAGACCATGTTTCACCATGTGACTGTGGTGAGCCTGTTCAAACAGACAGAACAAGGTTCGAAACAATGGCAATATCGTCTTGGAATTACTCTTGCTCAACTACTTCATCGGGTTTCGATTCATGACAACCGATGCAATTACACATTTTTACAAATGTACACGTACATACAGACATGCAGACATACAGACGTACATGACATGACATAGTACTGACTATGTTTTTGTTTAATCTTTTACTCATTGTGTCGTTGCACGTGCTGTTTCCACCATCTACACTCTCCCACTGTTGCAAGCTGCTCAGCTCAGGAACGTTTCCAACAGAACTGTTGAGTTTACTGTGGACGTCACGGGTGGCTGTTGCGTTGGCGGTTCGGGAGGCAATGAAAGCCTAGCGGTCTTCTCTACACAAGCCCTCTTCGAGTTTTTTGGCCCACAGATGTGACCGCACTGTTGAGATTTCACCATGTGATATACCGCGGTTAAAAAAACACCAACCAACGCCATCAGGGACACAGAAATTCTTAGGCCACTGTAAAAACAAATGTTTTCCACAAATTCTTGTGTTTCTCCGGGTTTTGGTGTGTTTTCTCGTGCTTGTTGCGGATTCTCATGCCACTGCTTTGTTTCTTGATTTTCCCCCATCATGCTCACCATGAATTTGATTCATCTTCACTCGCGCTGCCTGTGTCTCCCAGCAAGCAATCTCTCAGCGATGTGATATATCCAGCAGAAGTGTGATGGATGGTCATTCACGCGCGCATGCGCCTGCTGTATCTGGAGACCTTGCGAACAAAACCCTCGTCAAACTTACATGAACCAGTCAGCGGGCTTCCAACCCATTCCAACTGCTTGGCAACGAAACACGAATAAAGCATGTTCCTCCAAGAGCTTCTGGATCTCACCGGNTTACATGAACCAGTCAGCGGGCTTCCAACCCATTCCAACTGCTTGGCAACGAAACACGAATAAAGCATGTTCCTCCAAGAGCTTCTGGATCTCACCGGCGCTCAGGTTGCCGACTTCCATCTGGTGGTTGACCCTTCTTCTCCCTCTGGATCACGGTGCCTGATCTGCTGGCCAGCTTGTTGCCTTCCATGGCGTGCTCGGACAAAGAGGCTACAGATAAAAGTGTAGTCANGTAGGCTTTGGATTTGAGGGAATACTTGTGCCAACTCCGGCTTTTCTTGTTCTTTTTTCTCGTGCTCCCTCCGGGTTTTCTCGTGCTTAGTCCGCCTTTGCTCGTGCCAAGTCAGGGTCTGGAATTTCTCCGGGTACTGAAATTGAATTTCTCCGGGAATAGTTGGTCCATCTCCTAGAATTCTCGTGCCTGTCCTGGCACTGATTTTTCATCTTTCCGAGCCCCTCACTCGCCCAAGATCTGCGGTGGGAAGAGTCGCTTTCATTTGTGGGGAACATTTAGGCGCAAAGAGTCACGTAGATACCAGACCGACTCCATCAGCCCCTCAGTCGTCTCATTCAGCCACCCCACGCGCGCCGACCAAGGCAATGTGGAAGAATCCGTTGCACTCTCAAACCAAAGGTCCAGGGTGCAACAAAAAACATGGGCNTCATTCAGCCACCCCACGCGCGCCGACCAAGGCAATGTGGAAGAATCCGTTGCACTCTCAAACCAAAGGTCCAGGGTGCAACAAAAAACATGGGCAGCGAGGCCATAAAAACCACAACCAGCAGGCGCTGAGGATCTGGCTGGGTTCCTTTCAAAAAGTTTGTGCCAGAAAATGTTGTTTGCTATTCTGCTATTCCTCACGGTGGTTTTGACAACGCAAGCCCGCGCAAGCCTCTGAGGCTTTTTCCTCAAGAAACCACAGTCCAACAAGTGAATTTCCCGGCTGGTCCACAAGTATAGTGGCATAGGTTATTGGTTGTTTCTTAATCTTGAGCCTCTGCATCATTTAAAAACGCACTGCGAACATGAGTTGAACCTCCGCAATGCAGGTGGAAGCAACCAAAGGCAAGTGCTGTAACCAAAGGGGCAAGCTGCAGGAAAATGGGNGCAATGCAGGTGGAAGCAACCAAAGGCAAGTGCTGTAACCAAAGGGGCAAGCTGCAGGAAAATGGGCTCAAACAGGTCCATATAGAAATTCTCGTGCCATAATGTGCTGGCACAACTATTCTCGTGCCACTCTGAAAAAAAAAATCGCAAATTCATATGAATTCCGGCTTTTCCGAGGTAGCTGGAAGATCACAAGCATAGTGATTTGCAATGAATTAAACCTCAAGATCACTGTGTAGGTGTTTCTCCAGAGCCCATGTCCGAAGAGCTTTGTTAAGTTGGTTTTCTTGATTACCTTTGAACACGGGTTTGTTTGAAAATATTCGCACCTCTAAATCCATTGGTCAATCCTGGTTTCTCCATTAAAATGGCCATATGGGGGTTTGCAGTATTTTCAGGCAGACCCACATTAAAATTGTGATGATCCTTTGTGTAAAAAGTTAGTTCGACGTGTGAAAGTTGGACTTTTTCATTGTCGAATTATTTCTTGGGCTTCGCGTTTCTCCACGTTTGTTCAATAGCTAGAAACACCATTCGGCGGAAAGCAATGCACAACCAACCGGTCTCTACCACCAGAACAAGAGGTTCAAAGTATGATGGTTTAGAGCGCCCTGCATATGATACTGATCCGCTTCTGGATAGCGGGAAAGAGACGATAAATTGTGAGATTCCCTTGATTGCACTACCTTCCAATATCCCTTTTGTTTGCCGCCTGTGAGACCGAAAACCTGACAGAAATACAGAAATGTGGACACTTTGGACATGTTGGACGATTCTTACTTGGTGCAGTGGGCGCGGATGGCAGAAACATGTGTCCAACGGAACGTGCATTTACATATGAACATGATTTTCAGTAACATACTGATAGCTACATACTTTGACATATTCGATTTACGTTCCCCTGAGATGCGACGGCGCTTCGTTGCCACATGGAACATTCAGGCTCACCGGCCCATCGGATGGTACGCTGTTGCAGACAGCTGGAGGCGGAGCGCGTTCGATGAGTTCGGGGATGGGACCATAATAGGGGAATCCCCAGTAACTCAGAATTTTATCCCTATTGGGGATTATTATTAAGAATCCAATCGAGGAATCCCAAAAAACAAAATATGTTTTCGGGAAGACACTATGTTTGATATACGTTGATATATATGATCAGATCACTTGTTCATCATGGGAACATATCCTGATTACGTCCATGGTTGTTTGACCTTGTTTAAGTAGCGCTACTCTTGTGCCCTTTGCGATATGTGTCACCGCGGGGGATCCAGGTTCTGCCACCAACCTACTATACAAATACAAATATAGCAATAGTTGTCAAGTACGGTGTCTTATGCTACATCCACATGAACAGGAAACTCTTGGTGGTGTCAGATATGGTTTTGTCTGAAACGATGGTACCTCAAAATCGTTTTCTTTGATTTCACCATTAAAAACAGCCGCTGAATGTGTATGCGAAAAAATGGTTTGGTTTGAAAGATACAGCAGCCCTGAAATCCACAATCATCGTTTTCCCCATTGAAATTGCCGCGAGGTGTGCAACATTTTCAGACACTCCTGTCATTGCAGCCAGGTGGGAATCTGAGTCAGGATAGTGTGCGATTCTTCATCACGGCCCCAGGGTCTTCTGAGGTCGAAATGATCCTCGGATCGGTTGCATGGAATTCACAGGCACCCCCGAAAAAGGACATAAAATTAATGAAAACCTGCTGCAAAATAGTCGTAGAATACAGTTCTATTTTGTTGGGGCGGATTATATATACATAGAAAATCATTTGACGCTTTGAAGGGCATCAACTGGGGTATCACCTGGAGCAGCTGGGCCAGCGAAGCTCCATCATGTCAAATCCTGTTGCTTCACCACCGCCTGGAGTAGTTCCCCACAACTTTGTGTGGGGTTCTTGTTTTTTGCTTTGCACCTTCCGCCTCCGCCTCCGCCTCCTCCCGTGTCTCCTCCGTCAACTTTGTCACACACAACTTTGTCACATTCCCCACAACAGTCACACACAACTTTGTCACACACAACTCTTTCACACACAACATTGTCACACACAACTTTGTCACACACAACTTTGTCACACACAACTTTGTCACACAC
>BGPT01002413.1:27939-51830 GCA_003297045.1 Symbiodinium sp. clade C Y103 | reverse complement strand
TCCTCTCTCTTTCCTGCCTTTACCATCTCATTTTCACATCTGTTTGGTGCTTCTTGGAAGGAGTTGACTTGTGGGGTTATCCGGTCCTTTAATTTTTGACGAAAACGTGCATTGCATGAAGTTACCGAAGTGATCCTAAGTGCAATTTCGAGAGTTACCACTGCATGCAGGTTTTGAGTGCATGTGTTCATCCGCAGTGGTGTTCACCAGAGAATGCCCGATGATTTCTTGTTGTTTTAAGCATGTTGCGGCACGCTCACTGGACATTTCGCAGTGGATCGGGATCCCGTATGTTCTTGGGAGGCATGGTGAGCAACCTCTTGGTTGAAACAGGAACGACCATGATAAATGCAATGAGCCAACGGAATTAATTGACCACACCTCATTTATCTATTTCAACAATTCTTGATATACATACATTTGTATATTGCATTTATACCTGTGGTTGCATATATGTATACATATATATATATACATATTTGTGTAAATAATTGTATACACATAGACAAATTTTAAAGCAAGAAATTGTCATACTTCCGACTGCTGAGAATATGTGATCAGGTGCACTTGGTGCTATTGGATTGTCATAAGGATGTTAGATCACCCCTTTCATTATGAACATTGAGGTGTCAGTGCCGCAGAGCATCAGGGATGTTTTGTTGAAATGCGCGCAGCCCGATCGAAAAGCGGACCATATGAAAATTTGAAAACACGAAAAAAAACACGGGTGCCAAGTGAAGGCTGCTTATTCAGGTGTTTCGAGGATATAGCCTAAAACAGAGACCTGGGAGTACTCCCAGTCTTTAAATTCATAGGGAAATGTTGATTCACATTGGAGTTATGGATGTACTACCTTACATTCAGACAAACCCAAATGGATGCAGAAAATGCGTTGCAAGTTTCGTATCAAATCAATCCTACGTGTCTAATCTTGGGTTTCAATCTGGTTCGCCAGAGTTTTTGCTGCGCCATACCCGATATTTTGAGGTGTCCTAAAATGGGGACTTCAAGTTGCCATCGAAGTCATGGGTGATGTTTTCGGGGTTTCCCTGCTGGAACTTGGAGAGCTCAGGGATCTACAAATTGCACTTCCTTTCTTCCCCATCGGCATCACGTTGATGGAGAAACTCAACCTTGGATACACCGGGAGAACAGGCCGGTGCTTGGGTGATTCAGGTCTTGAAGACTTTGGTAAGGGTCAATAATCAACAGACCATGGCAGGGTGTCATCTCTTTGGTCCAATCCAGCTTCCACCACATGGAGATTTTCCACAGGTTTCTACATATTTTTCCCATCAAATTGATTCTTTAACAAGGACCAAGACAAGACAGCTTGGAAGTTGGAAACTGACCGGAAACAGAGTCCCAGGAGGTGATCAGAGGATGAACATGTAGGTCAGAAGTCTAGCCGGGGTTGTCCGAAAATATGTATGGCATGGGATGTCCTCAAATCTGATGGTTCCAAAACCGCAATTTCCATTTTAAAACGGCCATGACTGGGATATTTGGAACCTATTTTCAGAGGCATCCAACTTAAGTGCACTTTCCAGTTTCAAACAAGTAGTTCGATAACGTTCCCATTCAAATATAATATAAGGAAAATTTATGGGCATGGGTCAAAACATGTCAAAACCTAATTACCATATTTGGGGCAATAAACATCCATTAACCAGCTATTTGAAGGTACCTAGGGTACCAGGGTTTTGGCCCATAACCATGTGTTAACTGTCAAGTTCGGGGGATTTTCTAGCCATGGTTTGCCATCCTGCAGAGGAGCCTTCGACGGCCTTCCAGCAGCCGGTCTTTGGAAGGTGAAAATCCAAGCACAGCCGGGAACGCAAATTGTGACGCCTGGAGCGTCTCGGTGAGCAACGTTGTGGACCTGGGCGACCTGAAAATGGGGTTTTGATGGGAAGAAATTGGCTTTCAACCCTGGGATTTGGATTTTGTTTCTTTCCGCTCAGTTGCGGGATTTTAACTACCCTACCAACTTCAGGGCTAAATATCATCCAGGAATGGGGATGGAAGGGATATTGATATTTTATTGGGTGTTCCTTGGGATATGTCCAAATTATCCGTTTGCAATTTAACAGCTTGCTCTGGAAAAGTACAGTAATCATCGAACTGAATGGGCAGTGTTTGATAGCTGTCTTAAAATACCGGAGGGTAAGCGTCAAATAGAGGAAGCGAACCTGCAAGAATAGGGGGAAGCAAAGGGGGGTTAACTTGCAAAAATACAAGTCGGCAGGTGGTAAGTTGGCTCAATTTATACTTGAATTTCATATACGTGTATATATGTACATATATATGTATATATACACATGGAATTACCATGAATTACCCTTAACTTCCAAACCCTTAAAAAAGGACGGGTGTAAAGTAAAACCCTGGGTTTACCCGTGATCAAACCATGAACCCTGGGTTTGCACATAAAACCATGGGTTTTCCATGGTTCCCCCTTATATCCTCTAATTCCTGCCCTTCTTCAGGTAACGTATCCAATAAATTGTGAAGTCAAATGACTAATTAATGTTTGCTATTTTCTTGAATTTGAAAGCATTCAACTTCGAAAAGTTCAGGTCGGGATTTCGGACCTCCGGCAACCCGTGTGCAACCCGTGTGCAACCCGTGATTTACCCGTGTTCAGTCCGTGTTTTTTCGTGATTTACCCGTGTGTACCCGTGATTTAAATCATGGGTTTGGACCTCCAGAACCAACTCAAAACTTGGTCTGGAATTGCCCAAGACAGACCAAAATGACATCAGAGACTGGCTGGCAGGGATTGGTGAACCCTGGGTTTTTCAAAACCCCAGGTTTTGATTGCAATCAACTCACGCCCGTTTTTTTTTGCGGGTTCGGAAGGTCAAGGTATACATATATACATAAACATGAGCTACTTTAAGAAGATACCAAATGCAGGGTATAAGATTTGCCAAGGTACCTAGCATTTGGTGGATTTGTCCCATGCAAATGGGTCAAATAGTCAATTAAAAGAAAGCAGACCCTGTGAGAAGGACATGTCCTTCCAAATGGTGGCCTAATCATCATTAGCAACAAGCGGGGTCAGTCATTACCATTGTATTTTGACCTCAACCAAGAGTAAACTTAGTATGTGGAGATATTCTGCTATAAGTAGCACAGATGGGGATATGGTCAGGGATATGTTATTTGAACTAGTCAACAGAATGGGTGGGTAGTTTCAGTCGGTTTTTTGTTCACATCCTACCTGGAATGCCATTTCCAATCGACTACCATGTTGGAAAGAAGTTAAAAGTATGTTTGAAGGGTCATGCTCAGTGAGTATTTTTCTACATGTGGATGTGGTGAGGCAATGCGCAGTCATTACGACGCTGTTGTGCTTAGATGGGCCATGGGATTAGCCATTCCTGGTCAGTAACTGCGTAAGAAAGCACCACTCCCAATCACAATCCATTTACGAACTAGTTGAAGAACTAGCTAGTTGGCTCACCAATGAGATCCCCATAAATTGCATAATCAGTTGGCTAACTCGATCCTTCAGTGGATTCCATGGCCCATCGCCAAAGTGGCGCATCGAGGTTCTGAAGATCGGAGTCTTCCAATGCGGCGATCCCATACCAGAGCCTTGGCCGGCCATCCAGTGGGAATTTCAGGACCCGAAAATGTAGCTACTGTACCAAATAAGAGCCATAGAATTTGGGGGTAAATTCCGAATTTGGCCCCGAAATAAAGGGCCGTATATATAGAAAAATCTCAAATGAAGTACCTGAAATGGCCATAGAATGTTCGAACAAGCGGCTGGTGAACTGTGAGCGATTCAGTACTGTATACATTGATATACATTGTATATACTATTGATCGACATGAAGAATTACATTTATTGAATAGCACAAAACATTTCGCTACAGATCACTATTTGCATAAATTTGCAATGATTTGCCTATATCACGTGACCCACGAGCAGAACCTGCCGTTGATGCCACTGGAAATATGCGTTCAACAAGTACTGATAAGGGGCGACGGCAGGGTGGTGCCTTCCGCCTAATGGGTTGGATCAGGTTTTGCAACAACTGTCCAGATGTACATATATGCACTATAGACAATATAGGTTTAATATGCGGACATACAAATCATACAAAACACATATTAAAATATATTAGACACATATTATATACATATATACTGTACATGTTAAATATACTGCTAGTATCTATGTATATGTATGTATATATATATATACATTATATGTAGATGTGTACATCATATATATATATATATATGTATATACGCAGAAACATATCATATATATATATACATAGAAACATATTATATATATATATTATATATAGAGAGAGAGACATGTATACAAAGCCAATCCAGTAATTTCAACACAGGTCGAATCTCGAAATTCTGGAAAGCACAGCCTCCACCTGTGTCGGTCAAGGTCATTACCACGGCGATGCCTAGCCTGATCGAAGACTTCGAGGTCGACGGGGATCACCATGCGCTGCGCCCCTTCGAGGTGGCTCACGGCAGTGACAAACATCATCGAGGCAGGATGGGAAAACAAGGAATCCATGGGATTTTTTGGGGGTCCGGTTGGAAACCAAGTCCAGTTCATTGGGTTGGAGAGTTGTTTTTTTTTTTTGATATGTTTTCCAAAAACTTGAAACCTCGAAACATATTGTCTAAGTGGTTTTGGATCGCTACTACGGAGATCTGAGAAAGAGCCGGGTATGTCATGTCGGGGGATGGTTGAATGACGGCCAAACCTGTAGAGCTCTAATCAACATTTGATCAGCCTGAAGTTGTGACTCATTTTGGTGCCTTATTCACTATATTTTATGCTTGTGAGAAGGGCGGCCCAGCATTGTGGGAAACCTTTTTGTTTTAGTCTCAGTTTCAGCCAACTTATGGCCTCAGTACGCCCAGGTGGAATGTCCTTGAATTTGGAACCGTCCTTCAAGCGCTGATGCAGTTCGAAAATTCAGCAGTTCACACGGGATGCCTGGGACGGAAGTTTCACTCCATATCTTTTTTCACCTGTTTTCGTTTCTTGCAACATGTGTTTTGTGGTTTCATCAACAAGTCTGTCGCGGCAACCCGCAGCTGAAGAGGACATATTGAGGAATATCAATCAGTAGTAGTTAGTATATAAATGCTTGCATGGGCTCGGAGGTTGGCTTGGTGGACGCAGGCTTACATGTTGTGGACTCATGGCACTGCCAAAAAAGTGGTGGAATTTCTTGGGCTGGAGGGCAGCACCAGGTTCGCCTCCGAGTCCATCCAAGTATGTCCATGCTGCATGTGAGCGCAATGCCGCCACATGTTGGCTGAAGCCCGTCGCATGAATGCCGGCGTGCTCAGCAAATGCGACGAGTGCAGCCGCAGAAACTTGAACTCACCCTAGACATTTTGTCAATAGGTTTCCAAGACTGATGGCCAACAAGTTGGAAGGTGACGTTCTAAATCGATAACCTTTGCAGTTCCTTGGCAATGTCAAACATAATCTTTCTGATTGAGACACCCTGTGTATGTTTATTTTGACTGTAGACACTTTTTGAGGTGTTGATGGGTTTGCCAGGAACAAGCTTTCATGCCTCCAGAATCCTCTAGACCTTTAGTTTGCATATTAAAAAAATGCTAGAATTATTGAAGCAATAAGGGAACATACCCGTTTTTTGGATCATTGTCATGGGTACTTGGAGGCGGTAGGTACTCAAATATATCGGCATGAATTGTTGAATTATTAAGTGAGGCATTATTCTACTGTATCGCAATCTAATCACACAAAGTGTTTTTTCAAGTTGTATTGTATGCTTTTTGCATCTTTTTGCGTGAGTTTTTTTACGTATGCTTTTGTTTACGAACCAAGTATATTTGTTTGTATGCATGATTTATGTTACTATGTATACATATATACATATATACATATATACATATATACATATATATGTGGGTGTGAAAGTTTGTATATATTTTTAACATCCACACACACACACACACACATTCTAGCATACATTGGGTAGGCAACAACCAAGCCATCTATCGTTTTCCCATGATCTTCTTGCCGTTGACACGACAAGTTAAAGAGACACGATCAGCCAGCGAGGCTGAGCCTGACAGCTTTGTGCTCCTCAGCGAGCAGAAAAAAGAATGTGACCCTGTGGAAGGGATATCTATGGTACCGTGGGACTCCCTGGATGCCATAAACAACTCCCATTTGGGGCTGGTTGGAATCCCATAATGTTGATGGAATGGGGATGGTTTATGGCGTTGGGTTTACCACATTAGTCGAAATAGTTTCATCAGGTTTTAGCACCACAGAAAATCTATTGGACATTGGTTCGCATTTGCGACGTTTTCGTCCACACATCACAGTCATGCGACTGCGCTTGCAAAACAACATCCAACATAGTCTTGTTAGATTTGGGTGGTAGGAGTCCCTTGGCCGGACAGAAATATGGATTAAATTTTAAAATATGTTAGGGTCATGAATCCATTTAGGTCCGGTCAACAAAGTTGTGAAGTTTCGAAGTTTGCTGGGACGAGCCATGCCAATCCTATGCAAATGGGAATGGTTGCCCCGGCCAACTCGATCACAGGAACTGTCCATGTAGTCCATGGTTGTGGTTTGTATTCTTGAATTGGAGGGAAGATTTTGCAGGAAAGCCTTAAGTTGACTGATAAAAAACATATTGACAACATATAAACACCTATAGAGCACGAAAAAAAACATGTGTGAAACCATGAAAACATGCAGAAACCGTGGTTTCCTGATGGTTCCTGCAATTGTTCCCCCACATAAACCAACCCAATGAGTGCTCGTCAGGTGGGTCCTGCGCCGACAATTTTCCCGAATCCTGTGTGTCTTGGCCCTCACCATCCCCACTTTCTTACAAGGATGAATCCGCTAGCCGTCACCAACCACATATTTGAGACCATTTACTGTAGGGGGTCTTTAATATAAGGGAGGATGGGATTACAAATGTGATAAGCCCAAGCAGTAGAGGCAATTCTTTCTTACAAGGTTTCTGGGCAATTTGAAAAGCAACATGGAGATCGATAGTGGGATATGACTGTATATCATGTGTCTATGATTATTGACTACATTACACTACATATCCTATAGATCGAATTTCGATCAATGCAGAGTTGTCTTTTGGAGACTCGGATTTTGGAAGGTTTCAATTGATTTCTTCGCAAATCGGTCGGCCCATAGGACACGTACGCCAGCATTTTACCTCCATATCTGGGTTTGGGGTTTTACCAATAGGACGAACCATGGGATGTTCGAGGTCAAGAACAACATGAAGAGAACATTTAGTTGATTCAACCAAATTGATTAAAAAGTAGCTATGAAAATAAAATAAGATAAACCATTCTTGGATCGAAATATTTTTGCCTTGACTCAACTTGACTCACAAAGATATTAGTATGTTTCATTAAAAGAAATCTGTCGAGATATTACATATGAGTGACGACTTTCATTTGGTTAAATGGAGAATAGTATTGGGACGTATCCCACTTTGTCGAAAACATCAGAACAAGATTACGGCAGATAAACACCCCGAGAACGAGAAAGGCATCGCATGTAAAGCTAGCATTTTAGCTATTAAAAACAAGCGTGGCGTTGGAAAACGAGGTCAGACCCCCAAAAAGCGCTGCAGGACTGGAGAACGAGGTAAGAATATACCAGTAATATAGCCCCAAAAAGTTCCTCTACAGAATCAGGCCCGTCGGGGGTCCGACAAAACAATTTTTTTGTACGCTCTAATTTGCTAGTTTTGCATGTGCAAGGAAGGTTCTTCATTTTGTAGAGGATACATTTTGAAGATGCTCAAAGGTACCTGAAACTCTAGCTTCCTACGTTTGTAGATTTTTTTATTTTTTACATCTTTTTACTATCAATGCATATAAACATAGTGTTTTCACATGGTTCCCATTTTATAGAGGAAATAGGGAGAACAAAAAAAAGCAACAATTGAACAATTGCCTTCATAGAATTTAATAAATTTGATTTTATGAATATTAAGGTCTTAGTGGCGGGGTTTGGGACCTTACTCCCCAACCCCTCTACAAAATGGACTTTGCATTTTTGTGGGGGGCTTTACTTGATATGATGCAAGTCTGCTTAAGGGGTGCTTATGAAAGGGATGCTATTTTGATCCATTTTATAGATGAGATTTTTGCTTACGCATCTTTAGAAGGGCGGGTTTTGAGGGCGTCGGGTATTTTGATTTTGTAGAGATTAAATTTTGCTTCCTTGGATCTAGATTCCTATTTTTATAAAATATTGGGATCCTAAAACCCAAATTTATATCTAAAAAAAGGAATTACCCTATGTCCCTCTTGCAATTTTTGGGAGCAACCACTAATTATTTTATATATTAAATAATATTTATAATCTATATATATATATACATTATAAATATTACAATATCTAATTTAATAATTATATTATATATATATTATAATTATATATATATTATAAATATATTAAATATATATTTCTATTATTTTTGAATATTTATATTTAAAATATTATATTATTAATTTACAGGCTAATTAAATGAAATTTTGATATTATAATATTATGATAATTTAAATATTATGATAATTTAAATATTGTAATTTGAAAATCTATTTTTTTTTTTTTTTTTTATTGATATTAATTATTGCTAATTATTTAAAAATCTATTGAAATGATATATAGATATTTTTTATGAAATATCTTGAATATATTTATATTAATTTAAATATTAATTAAATAAAATATATTTATTTGAATTTGGATATATTTATTTTTTTGAATTTATATTATTTTTATTATATTTGATATTTAATTTATATTATAATAATTTTTTGATTTTAGATTTTTATTTTAAATTAATTTGATTTATATTTATTATTTTTATAAATATAAATATATTTGAATATATGTTTTTATATTTTTTGATTTTAATAATTTATTTATTTTTTAAATATTTATTTTTGAATTATTTTAATTTTTATATTTAATTATATTAATATTAAATATATTATATTAATTTTAATATATTTAATATTTTTAGTTTAAGATATTATTTCTTTTATTTTATTTTTTTAAAATATAAATATGCTATATTTAATTTTCTTAAAAATTATATTTGCAATATTAATATGTTTTTTTTTTTCATGCAGGATATAAATATTATTTAAAACAAAAAAAATGAATTCAATATCCGTATTTATGATATATTATATATTTTCTTTAATTTTTAATTTATTTTTTGGAAATATAATCGATATGGATATAGAAAGATTTTCAAAAATCTAATTCAATTTATTTCAAAATTATTTATTTGAATATTTTTTTTTTTTCGGGATATTGTTTTTTTTTTAAAAAAAAAAATATTTCTAATAATTATCGTGAGAAATATAAAAAATAGAGATTTTTTTTTTTTTCTATATAAATAATATTTTATTGGTATTCTTTTATTTTAATTGGATTTTTTCTTTAGGATTCGAAATTATAATTTTGCGAAAAATCGAAATGGATATAAAAAATTAATAATAATAAATTATATGAATTGGAGGATATTTCTTATTTCCGAAGATTAGAAAATTTTTATTATTTTTTTAATCAATATTTCGTGAAAACAATGGGTGAGAGAAACAGAAAAGATTTCAAAAATCAATTAATATTACAAATTAATTTTTATAAATATATATTTTTTTTTTGGATTTCTGAGAAATTTGAATTATTTTAGCAATATTCCCGAATGGAATTTGGAGAAAAAATAACAATATATAAATAAAAATATTGAAATTCAAATATAAAGAAAATACAATATTTCATTTATATTATTTTTTTTAAATGATAGGTATTTGGAAATCATTATCTATTTTCCTAAATGGAATTTGCCGGCAAAATAAAAAATAATAATTAAATAAATTATATTCTATTCTTTTTTCATTTAGATTAAAATATTGTTCTTTTCGGAATATTAGGAATTCAGATATTTTAATATATCATTTAATTGGAATTTTACAAAAATATGGGGATAACGGCAGAAAAAATTATTAGAAAATAATATAAGAAATATTTTCAAATATTTAATTTTTCCTATTCTTGAAATATTCGAATATCAATTTTTTCAAATAGATTTTGCGGAAAGGCCGGGAGGAAGAAAATAAAAAATATCTAGAATTATATGGAAATTATTTCACAATTATCTAGGATTAGGATTTTTCTTCTGGGAATATCAGGGAATCGGAATAGTAGTTCCAATTTCCCAATTTATGTATCGTCGAAAAAATGGAAGAGGTATGGGATCCAGGATGCAGAATATAATATTTTAGATATTTATTAAAAATCTCAATTATCTATAATTTTTATAATCTTCAAAATTATGCCGGCAAGAAATCCCAAATAGTCTGGGGATGTGAGCTTAATATATAATAGTAAAATAATATATAATAATATATGATATTATAGGAAATTATGTAGGTCTGGATATCGGAGCATGCATTTTCATAACTATTCCGGAGAAAAAAATAACCTTCTTTGAAGGAGAAAAAAAATCAATATAAAATAAATTGGAGGAAATCATTTGCAGATAAATCAGAAAAAACATGAGAGTCTCGGTCAATACTCGAGCCCGCCCACAATATTGGAGAATAATATAATCTTGAGGATAAGGATGAGGATGAGGATATTGATGATAATAATAATTATAATGATGGGAAAAAAAATATTGGTGAGGGCGATAATATTAAGCATAATGATATTAAGGATGGTAAGGTATAGGAGAATTATGTTAAGGGTAATGAGGTAGAAGATGATGATATTAATGATAATGTAGAGGAGGATGAGGGTGATAATGCGGAAGATGAAATTGAGGATAATGATGGTTTCCTTGCAGAATTTCTGTACAAGGTGTCTTTTAAAAATCTTTTGGCAAGATTTCTTTTTGAAATCCTTATAGAAATTCTCTGGATAATTTTCTTATTGAGATTTATATAAGAGGCCTCTTGGCAAGATCTCTTTAGAAGATCTCTTGGCAAGATTTCTTTATAAGATCTTTATAGAGATCTCTGCAATAGCGACCTATATAATATTTTTCGAGGCAATTTTTCTGGGAATTCTCTCGACGCCATCTCTTTATAAAATTTCTGTGGAAATTCTTTATCATATCTTTCTTGAAAAGATCTATCTAAGAGACCTCTTAACAAAATCTTTATAGAAGATCTCTACAAAAGATCTCTTGATAAGATTTCTATATAGATTCTCTATAAGAGGTCTCTTAACAAGATCTCTATTTAAGATCTCTGAAATAGATTCCTTGGAAAGATCTATGCAAGAGATCTCTTGGCAAAATCTCTGCAATAAGGATTTATGCAATAAATCTATGCAAGATCTTCATAAGAGGTGTCCTAATAAGATTTCTTTTCAAGATCTCTTTAAGAAATCTTTCCATAAGCAGCAACAAAAGCGCAATTTTATATCAATTTTCGACATTCGACCTTCATTTCATATCAAAAGATTGCATCTAAAATTAGAACATTATAATTTTACCCCAATTTTAGAAATTCGACCTCCAATTCGTCTAAAAGGCTGCAATTAAAATCCTAAAATTATAATTTTACCCGTATTTTTACGATTCGAACCTCATCTCGTGCCAAAGAATTACACCTCAAATTGCATAAATTATAATATCATAATAATTTTTTAAAAAGCATGTCCATTTCGTACGAAAGGCTTAAGTGTATTGAAAACAGTATTCGCACCGCGCCGCTCGCACCCCGTTCGCACCGCACCACAACGAAGGCAAGCCAATGCGCGCAAAACAACGCGAGCATCGCACGGGCGCAAATAAAATTAGTGTGAAATATTACGTGTGCCACGAAAAATAAATATCCCAAATATCGTTTTATCTCGGTTTCAATCACTTGTTTATTGAGGCCCTCAAAAGCCTACGCCTATTACGAATAATAAACCCGAAATCATCGAAATATTACGTATGCCATATAAAATTATCAATTTATTCAAAATCAATTATTATTTTGCAAAATGCGATCTTCGATCGCTTAAAATGGCGTTATATATATTTTTTTTTTAAATAAGACTAAATATTATTTGTTACGAAAGAAATATATAGGAGGATAAATAAACCTCTTGCATTCATTTCTCGGAAACGTCAAAATCCAGCCAACAAAGAAGCTAATGGCAGGTATAAAAATTACATAAAATTTACCTTATCGCGCGGGACACAAATAGGAATAAAAATCCGCTCGCAAATCAAACCTAATTAAAACATAATTTGTTTTTTCCTGCTAATTAGCTCAGTGTATCTCAACGTAGTCTTCTTTAAATGCAGCCATTCAACAAAATTGCATGAAAAAAAAATAACAATAAAATAACGAAAGAATTCCTATCTAAATCTTTGTCCTAAATTTGCATTCTTCTATTCATAATTTTCATATATGTCCTTCGACCAACATTCTTTCGAATAAGAAATGAGCTTTAGATTCAATTTCATATTCTGGTTTTATTTTGATCAACGGCAACTTTAGCCATGACTATCTAGGCTGTTCCCTGCTGCATTTGCGCATAGAGCCTGGCTGCAAAGCTTACGAGGTCAGCATCTGGACAGGAAATGCCACCCATTCCACCAGCTACTTCTTGGTCAAAATCGCCAGAGCCCAGGGTTCTGCTTCAATTCTACTTGCCTTATTGTCCCTGGTCATACAGAGCCCAGCAAACATGATTCTAGGAAAGGGCCCAACCACCATTGAATTAAGAATTACATATAGAATATCCATGTCTTCCCATGGGCCTGAAAATCGGACTCCCCAAAATCCCATCGATCATCATTTCACCTTGAGTCCGTAGCCATTTTGAGGGTACCCCATTGTCTTGTCAGGAATTCCTCGCATGACATCGCAAGGAATTTTTTGCAAGTTCAGCCCCCTTTTTCAGACTGCCTCAAGATCTTGACACACAATGCAAAGCGGTCACGGTCCACTTGGCTGCCCTAGCGAAAATTCGCTCTGCTTGGCCACACATCAAATGGAGGTATCATTGGGATATCTGGAGACCCTCCGAAACACATGAAAAAACAGGTATGGTACTAAGATGTACTAAGAATCTGGGGTAGCATACCTATTTTCTTAGGTACTTGGAGGGTCTAGGAATCTATACCAGCACCGAGTCATGCAATCGATCTATCAACTTGTATATATCTATCTGTTCATTTACGAACTTATGCACTCTGGATTCCAGCTTGTGGCATGCTGCAAATCCGGCTGGTGGTTCAACCATGCCTCCTACTACTCCATTTTGATACGTTCACCTTGACCCCTCCAAGTAGCCATTGAAAATTGGTCTACCAAAGGATTCTATTACTTTTGTCTACTTCATGGGCCATTTGGGCATTTAGAGGATCTAGGCTGAATTTAGGAGCATGGAAACCCTTCTGAAATCCCACAATTCAGCCGGGGACTTCCCCAGCGGCCGGCCTCCAAGATGAAGACGCTGGGATCTCCGTTCTGGAAGGTCAGGATAGCCAACCTGTAGCTGCAGGCAGGGCCACGGTTGAGATCTGTTGAGTGTTGAATGCTGATGCTGAATTCTGATCATTTCTGATCTATCTGTCTAATCTAATTCTAATCTTATCTTGTCTTATCCAATCTAATCTAGCCTTATCTATTTAATCTACTAATCAGTTTGTATGAATATATCACTAAATACAGCCAACCACATAGTAAACCTTCCGCATTCCATCACCCCCCACAGCAGAGCTATGACAAACACTGCCACTTGCCTGTTGACGTCATGTTTCGAGATGACCTGTTACCACATGCAACGCAGCAAGCGAAGGGCCAGCTGTAGAGAGATTCAACAGCAGCTTCAGTTCTGCTCAAGTCTATCCCCTTGAGGTTTCAAGTTGCACTTTAGAAATCAGACCTTCATTGTTTCTTAATGTTTCTAAAAAAATACATGCCAAAATATGCCAAAGAGTGTGCTTTGATCTGTCAAACTCCCCATGTCCTCGCAATGTCAGTGACCACACGGCCTTCTCACTCACGCCAGAATCCACCAAAACATCCTCAGTTTCGCAACGGTGGACCACAGTGGGATGACCCGAGCTGGGCGCAACTGGTGAAATTCTCATGTCACGACTGCGCCAATTTTCGAGCTGGGAGACATATCCAAAGTCTTGTTCAAAGGTATCATGATGTATCATCCAAACAGCTTTTTTTGTCCCTCCCTGAAAAGCGGATTGGAAGCTAAACGCTCATGTTCCGAAGCCAACTCGGACTATCAGGCTTGGGCTGCACTGGAGACCACCAAAACATGACATTTCATTGGGATCATCATCGGATATCTGATAGGTGAAACAATAAGACTATGCCTATGTGTACATTCAATGTATATATATATATACAATTATATACATGTGCAAGCAAGTTGTATACTTACATATGTATCGATCTCTCTCTCTCTCTCTCTCTCTTATACTTTGTATTTCTATGTATCATATACAATATCCCGATCTCATGATTATTGGCTTCTTTCTCCATCATACTTCTACATTGGTATCCATTCGTGGTCAACTCTTCCAGTGCTTCGCCATCTCGCTTACAATGGGGTTGAAATCCTCAATGGCAAACTCCTGCAAGCGGCTTTGCACTCGCAACATCTGCTCGTATGCATCCTTCAGCTTTGGCCAGTCTGTTGCTGCCACGAGCTGTAATTGTTTCTTCATTGCCTCTGCCAGGTCGTATGGGATGCCCCCACATGAAGCCACAGTGTCATGAAAAACTTGGCCAGTATCACTTGCGTGGCTCATAACTCCAGCCACCCTGGCCAGTGCCATGATGGCATGAGCAGCTTTTAATTGGCCAGCCTCTTGGATCAAATCGTCGATGTCAGATGTCACCCGGTGGCTCTGTTCATACTGCTGAGACGGCCTGAGCCTATCAAGCTGATGGAAGGCACGGTAGGCCCGGCTGCCAAAGCTCTGCAGGAGATTTGGATCCAAAGGTTTTGCGTCTCGCTTCTCCAACTCTTCACACACAAGCTTTCTCGCGCTCAGCCGCGTGTCGGTGACGAGTCGTTCCAAGATGGCAGTCTTCTCTCTCTCGCTGAGGCGTGTTAACCCGCTCAGTGCTGAGTCTTTTTCCACACGGGCTCGCTTTGCCATGGCGTGAGAAATCGGGGGACACCGTGCATGCGAAGTTTCCGTGTTGTTTTGAACTCAAAAGTCTCAAACTCGATGACACTTCGATGCCGTGTACTTAGAGTTTCACCAAGTGATCTTGCTGAAAAGAATTGCACAAGAATGCCCTCTGACACACAGTTTCACAAAGAGTGGCAAGGCACTCCGTCTTGAACAAAGGCGGCCACGACAAGTAGCAAATGAATCTTACTGACCTATTCACCTAACGCGTCCTTTGCTGGGCTCGTGAGTCCAAGGCTCGTATGCCCCGAGGACATCTTCTGAGAATTTCAAGAAACCATCTGAACGATTCGCGAGCTGTCATCCTTAATCTTTTGTGCGGGGAAAAGAGTCCTTGGTCCACAAAAATCACCAAGCTATTCTTGCATATTCATCGTTCCCATCTTTACAGGTGATATTCCCACTTTTATTTCATGTATATCAAATATCCATCATATGGGTCGGTCTGAAAAGATAATATCCCAAAACTTCATGGATCAACATCATTCCCATTGTGAGACAGACCAATCTAATATTGTTTAATAATGATACAATGATATATAATGACTATAAACCGCATTATGGCCCATTATAAACCATCGATAAGCCTCGCATTTTCTTAGTCATACAGTATCCCCTGATGATATCTTACAATGTGCTAAACCCATCCCTAAATTTTCCATGGGTTGTAATATGTTGTAATTATATACCATCCCCAAATGGTAGGTTTATGTCATTGGGTTTCCCACATTACTTTTTTTGGGGGGTTGTATGTCCCAGTATATAGCCATCATCAAGCCAAACTGTCGCCTTAATGTTCTCCATCTGGATGTTCGCGATGACTGTTTCTGGCGTCTGAGAGCGCTTGAAGACCAACCTCACGATGCAAAAAACACGGGGACTTGACACTTCATTTCATGGGGAATCATAAGGTTTATCCTCTGGTTATTTATTTTATTTAACAGTTTGCCACGGAAAACCACCATATTTGACAGGAAAATCACCATGTTTATCATCTATGGGCCATCTAAGCCATGGCAAACTCTTAAATAACCAGAGGGTAATGGAGTTGACTGGGATTGATGCAACTTGGATGCCGGTAACTGGGATTTAAGTTTAACGAGAATTTCACGAGAAAAACCAGGGAGATTGGTGATTTAACGGTGATATCGTGGGGATTTAAGAGGGATCCAATGATATTTCATAACATTTATATAGCGGATGCGGAATTTAGGTGTTGATTTGATGTTGGTGGGTTGGAATGTGATTCGACCTATGTGCTTTGGATTCATCAAGCGATCTTCTCATAAACCTTGCGTTGAAAACAATGAAATGACTGAGATTCCAAGCCCCTAACGTACATCACCACCAATGAAACGTAGAAAACTTCAACAAAAGTTGAAGAGCGGGGCGAAAGGGTACTCCTGACTTTTTTTGATACAGTAGGAGAGTCATGTTGTCTAATGTGTTGGGGGAACCTCATATCTTGAACTTCCAGTCATTGGGTTGCGTGGCGGGAAAATCTTAAACGGACATCGTTGGCGTTGCCTTCAAATGTCGAACAATCCTGGGTTTCTTTGAAAATTGGAGTACAAGAATGAATCCCAATGGTTTATCATCATTCTCTCCAATCCAAATTACCCTCTGGTAGACTAACATAGCTATTGAAAATTGCCTTTTCCGTAGTTATTTTAGTTTACCAGAGGGTAAATCATTATTAATCCCATTAAAATCCCATTAAATTACCATTTTCCCATGGTTTTCCTATGGTTTACCAGAGGGTACCATTTCGGGGAATCCCCAAAAAACCCGCCACGCACCTCGAGATCTTCGGATCTAGGAAGTAGGAGGCCCCCGAGGCGTGTCCTGAGACATCATACAGATCGATCATGTATACAACAGAATATATACAGTGTAGTGTTTATAACTGGTTACCTACATCACTATACATCTATGAATGATATATCTATGTGTATGTGTATGTATAAATGTGTATGTATTATTGTATGTATATATACATATACATGTGCATGTTCGACGGTTTTCCAACACCAAGCGTTTTTCACACCAAAATTTTTAAAAATCCACCATTTTCCCATTCCAAAAATCACGTCACTACACATTTCGCAAGTCCATGGCACAGGGCCAGGCCCTGCAGTGCCTGTTTGTGGGTTCACCACATGGCATGGCACTCCACGAATGGCACACTTGGCAAAGTCCTGCCCGCCCAGCTGCTGGATTTTCAAAAACTGCCCTTGCCATTTTTGGATTTGAATGGGGAAATCAAATGGCTATGGTCATTTTTAATGGGAAATTAATATAAACCAACCAATTATGGGGTTAATAATTTTGAGCCATACCCAAATGGAAATGGTTGGTTGATGTTCCCATCAAAACCTCCATGTATAGGGAATGTTCGTATATTTGACTACCGGAGGATGACGAATTGAATATCAACTAAACACCGGGAATATCCACAAGACTTATATCCCCCAAACTTTTTCCAGATTGTCCACTGGCCACAAATCGGGGAGTGATTTGAAGAGTCCCATTTCGTAAGGGTTCCATCACATCGAACCATCAACCACCCGTCATCTCAAATTAATCTCTTCATATTGACTCGCTGTTGCAGATTTGCAAATGATGTTCAGACACAACTCACCACGCAACAGGCACTGGATTGTATCTGCAGGAAACAAATGTCTTTAACCATAAACGTAGATCAGCATAGAGGTTTCCTTTACATGGTCCTTTAATTACCCTCAAGTAATCAAACGTGGCAATGGAAAACCAAAACTTGTACATAAATGTAGATGATATGAATATTGGCATTGAAATCTCCATTTAGTTCAGGGAATTTTCAGCCAGCCACATTAGATTAGCAGTTCAAACCAGTCTAATGAAACACGCAAATCACTCAGCTGCCACCAGTGGGCCGCCTTCACGAACTCCTGTAGCCGTGCTCGTTCTGGGGCGACGCCCGCGCGGTGCTCGTTCGCCGCCTTGGCACGGCGCGTTTTTGGGCTGCAGATCGTGCTTGGGGATCTTGGGGCGTTGGAAACAGCGGTTTGATTATATGAATTTGTATATATATATATATGTATATATATTTGTACATAAATTGCACAACATACATCTTCTAATATCAATTCCATAACTACAACTATATTCAAATTAAATATAATCGATATGCATATAATATATGTAATACTTCTCGACGTAATTGTAGTTTTATGTCTCTTTATGGTCTCTTTGAGCCGAGCTCAATGTCAATGGGCCACAGCCAAATCTGTAGTGAGATGGTCAAAAGGTCTTGTCTTTCTGAAGGCGCTAAGGGAATGCTTACTCAGTCTTACTCAATTCCTCTCCCTGAAAATGAAGAACTGGGTTTTGTGCGTGGCTCACATGAGATGCCGAAACAGTGATGCTTTTTGTGGTAAGCGTCGTAAACCATCCCCAAGATTTTACCATTTTTTATGGTAAACCATCCCCAAACAGCAGGTGACTTTTCTGTAGCTCTGAACATCATCTCTTCGGGACTCAACACCCTACCCAGTTCTGTGCACCATTGGGACATCTTGCAGATTTCTTCACTGCTGGCTGTGGCTGTCCCTGGCAGTTTGATGTGGAACCAGGACGAGGCTGGGCCAAAAATGGCAAGTGCTGGGTACAATCAGTATTCATCTGATATTGCACAAAGACATAATTATGTACATGAGATAAATGCAAGAAACTGTGGGTAAAATATATCTACCTATTGTACAATGGTATAACTCACTCATATTATCTATATATATATATATATAGACATCACTATTTACATGTCTAACTATAACTATTAAACACATTATGGTACTGTGTAATACTACCTATGTGCAGCGGCCGGCCTTGGAGGGAACGAAGCTCTCTTCACCTTTATCGATCAGGTCACACCTCGATGAAGGAATGGATGGGAATGGAATGATTAATGGTTTATTATAGGTCATGAAACCTCATTCCCTACTAAGCACCAGTAAGAGGATAAATGTAAATGTAAATTCTGAGTATACACATAAATATCACAAGTATATGAATGAGAGTATATGAGTATATCCCGGTATTCGTCAATCTTCATGTAGTTCATTGTAGTTGGACTTAAAACTTGACCTGAGAAACAACCGCCGCGACCTTTGACCAACGCAGTCTTTCCTTAGGATTCCGGCACACAACAGTCAGAAAATCGGAGCATGACGACCGTTTCTTGAAACGGAAAATTGTAGAGGATGGTAGAAGAACACTGGCTGATGCTGCGAATGAAGGTGCGAACTTCTGTCATGGCTGAAACTTGGAAGTCAGGGCTGTAAGTTGAAAACAACGCCACCTTGCTATTTACGATCTATTTACGGATCGGGTCAAAGCCTACCGTGTTGAACCCCAAAATAGCTGGTTTAGCTGGATGTTTAATTGATGCATCAATATGGTGTATCAACCATTTATAACAGGTGTATATTATGTAGCTGCTGTCAACCTCGAATGAGGTATAAGGCTTTTATGCCCGTTTGATCTTGCTGTTGATCGAGTTGCCATTCAAGGCTCAGCAAAGGTCTGCGACGTTCTGCGAATTGGTTCGAGACCACACACTGAGCTCCTGACAAAATGATATTCTTGTAAGAGACTGGCAACTTATAATCAATATAGAGTAAAAGTAAAGTATCTTAAAGTATCCCTAAAAGTCCTTTTGAAGCAAAACACAGCACTTCTCCAATGATCCAATGACTCCTCCACCTGTTTACATACCAATTATGTACAACAAAACACATGTGGAAAGCTCCAGAATTCTGGCGTTCAAATTCTTAGGAAAATTGAGAGGCGACACAAAAACACATCCCCCGCTCTCTTTTGAATTCACACGCGCTCCGCAGATACAGCATCACCACTGTGAGCCGCCAGCGAATTATCTACCAAGACAGCATGGTGTGGCAAACGTGAATGGCTTGGGTATGATCGGGTATGTCCCTACTTCTGAATGCCTCAAGGTCAACACAAATAAATGGTAAATCTCCGGGAAGACAAGTATAGATTTCTCCAGTTTCAGCTTGATTCTTTGGGAATTCATCGTTTTCCTTGTTGAATTTTTCAACTTTCAAACTTCACCTGGAGCGGCGGAGTCGATGTGGAGATGGTATTACTCACCTTTGCAAATACCCATGGGCCCAAAAAAGAAAAGGATTCAATACTAAACCATCGAATATTGGTTTTGAATATTGTTTCAGTATTCCAGTCCAGTACTAAACCAGATTTTCAAGAATGAATAAATGGATCCCAATATTTCTTGGGGAATGGAATAATTTTGGTGTTGTTTTTCTCTTGAAGATATTCAGTTTGGGGCATATGGATCAGAAAAAAACGTAGTACCCCAGTGGTGTACCCTGTTCCAAAAATAGTTGGTTCTTGTGGATTTTCATCTAAACATATATGGAAAATGATCGTCATTTTTAGATATAACTGGTGAATCCCATTTTCATGGATTAAATTCTGTATTTCTCCATGGTAAACAAATATGAAACCACCAGCCGCTGGTGTCACAGTGGCTCCGGACCCGCCTTCTTTACTTCTGCTTGCAGCCTTGATTCGGCAATTCATCGAGGTGTGGAAGCAAAGAATCAGATGGTCCCAAGCCCTTTGAAAAAAAACGCGTGCATCATCATCTGATTGAACAACTTAATAACTTAACCATATTTTTGAAACCCATAGATCAGGTTTGATGTGGGGTTCATATGCCCTTAAAAAGGCGTATTACTCTGCCTGAATTCAACATGGAACACACCTCCATTGCCCTTATCCAACAGGAAAATCATCTTCCCAAACGACAAAGGCGCCCCGGCCTTCGTGGAGCTACTCGAGGTTCTCGCACCTCCAGGATAGGACCCCCAAACGATGGCTCAGTTGATGGAAACAACTCCAATAACTATGGGTTATGCATGGTGTAATCCACCATAGCTATTGGAGTTGTTAATGGATTATGGTCTGGAAACAACCCTGTTTATGTTAATGAAATGACTATAGTATTCACAGGGTTCATTAACCATCTTATAAGTGGGTTTGTCAAATCTTGAAACTACTGGAGATGCAATGGGGATATGACCAAATTAGTCGAGCGGAGTAATTGGCAGACAACTCCCACAACAAACCAAACTGATGGTGAGATATGGCCCGTCTGCAGATGATTTACCTTTCCTTTTTATCATGATGTTCCATCGCTACCTTATGTAATTTAGCAAAGGGTATACCAGTTATATCTGGGGATGATAGTTGCATTGCGTCCCTGGCCGTATCCCGTCTGAAACTTGTAACTGGCTTGGAACATGTCGATTGATACATTTAGGATACCTATCAATATCTGTTAGAACTTCTGAATACATTGAATATATATGTATATAATTGTATATATATATATGCACCATTAAAATCTCAGTTAACATTTAAAAAAAAAAAACATTAAAAAACATAGTTTATTGCTATTGAACCGCTAAACTATGATAACTATGTTTTATCGTTAGGATGTTTGTTTAACATCATGTAGCTATGAATAAGATATTACCATTGATTGTTACATGATAACTTTTATTGATTGTGCAACTGTAGTACTTTATATCTTTTATATCTACGTATTGTACATCTTGTAAGCAATAGCAGTTGTTGATGGTGAAATAGTGGAGACCTCCCATTTTGCCCAGGATGGCCTCTGGCTGCATGGCTTTCGCGTGTTTCGCGTGTTCCGAGGCCTCCCAGCCATCATGAAAGCTAGGTATACCGGTACATTTACCCATGAAGACATGTGGATAACATGAATCAGAAATGTGGATTTTGCTCGCCAGATCTCAACTCTTAAGACAATTGCAAAGACTAGTGTAGTAGTGCATTGTTTGGCGAAGCTGGTTGAGTAGAGAGTCACAAAACAAACAAGGTGCATATATTATATCAATTATATATATCATATTATATCAAGAAGTGTCACCGTGTAGATACATGTAGAGCATGTATGTCTCGACAAACATGTGTGTCTTTATTTATCTGTGTATATGTTCATATTCACATCTGCATGCTCACAGTGCACAACATCTCGAAATCAATGACACCCCTCATTCTAATGTTCCCCGAGTTGTGAGTTGTGACACAGTAAGGCGTGGACAATTTATATACAGTAGCTTTACTTTGACATGGGAGACAAGGTGAGACAAAATGAGAGGATAGAGTTTATACGTTTGCAATCCAGAAGGAAGCATTTACTCCAGAGGCAACTTTAATTCGATGCTGCCACTTTGACCCTTGTCATGACACGGCTAAGATCTTTTAAATGTTGCACTCTTGCAGTGGAAAAAAAATAGTGGAGAACTTCGCGCATTTGGTAGTACTGCTATGTACTCCACGAATCCATAGGACATGTCTTTTTCATCCCGAACGAATTCATCTGGTTAGCGGTTTCAACCCTCCGATTTGAGTCAGTTCCGAAAACATAAACCACATCTTCAAAAACCACCAACTAGTCATGGTTGAATGTTAGTAAAGCAAGAGTAAACCATCCCGAAACTAACCATAAGAGGGTGGTATAAACCATCAAAATATGGGTGGTTATTGCTTTACCAACATTACCCCAAGTTTACTCCCACAAAATGGATGTTAGTTTCTAGCCTCGCCTCTGGACTCCGTGGCTCCTGACACTGGCTTGGCTCCTGCATGGCAAGACCATCGTCATACCCCAAACATGGCCAGGACGGCCATGGTAGGGTCGTTGAACCTGTTTTGACCCACACAACTTCTCCTTTTCATTTAATCATCCACTTTTTTGGGCAAACTATCCATTGATTTCCGGTACTACCCCCCCCCACGGTGAAGACACTGCACCATGCTACCTGACTTCTCCCAAGGTCTCAAGAAGCCAAGCCCAGGTTTGCCATACTTTTCCAAGTCATTGTCAATGTTCATCAATATTCAACCTCACAGAACCAAAGAACTACGCTTTCGATCTGTAATTTCTGGATAGTCATGTATAGTCATGGATAATAGTCATAATAAACCTATACTGGGGATAGTTCATTGTTGGATTTACCACATTAATCCCGACCCCGAACCCAAAAGCTCTGTTTTTGCTCCTGTGTGGTGACGGGTTCCAAGGTGTAGGGGAGCCTGCGTCGCAACTCTGTCCGTTTGAATCCTCCGAGTCATGGCTTTCAGTAGGTCACAACGGTCACAATTTGAGAACTTCGGACACTTTCAACATGGGGGTTTCCAAAGTCATGGGGGTACCCCCAAATCATCAATTTTTGTTTGGGATTTTCCATTATAAACCATCTATTTGGGGGGTACCCCCATTTATGGAAAGCCCCACATGGCCGCAAAAAGATTCATGAACCCTGCTAAGTTGTCCTGTTTTTTGAACCATGTTGAACATGTCATTTCCTGCATCACAGATTTATGCCCCCCTTGCTGCATCAAAAATCCTGTCTCGGCCTCACCACCTCGGTGGAACCCAGAGGCCTTGGTTTTTTCATCTCCAAAGAGTTGGTGTAGTATGTTTCGATCCATCGCCATGTATGTATAATATCTGCTTGTATTGATACCAGTAGCACCGCACAAGGCGGTGGCGGAAGTTTCAAAAATGGTAAACCTATAGGAGAGGTTCGTTGCTGTGACTGATGGATGGCAGAGCGAACTCACTGATGGACC
>BGPT01002413.1:221-27172 GCA_003297045.1 Symbiodinium sp. clade C Y103 | reverse complement strand
GCGCACCTGCATCTCTTCTCTTTCTGACTTTCTTCATGGCTGTGCTTTTCCATCTGTCCATATTGTCGGAAGGTTTAGCTTCTAAACTTCCTTTGATAAGTGTATATATATATATATATATATACATGCATACACATATTAAAGAAGTATGTAATGCCTCACACAAAAAGTCTATCACCTCCTGACATCTGAAAAACCTGAATCCTACAGTAGGTGTTCCCATGCAAAATGTGATGATCCCACCAAATGCCGTCTCCAAACATATGAGAACCCCACCTTTGCGTCAATCGCTCAGGCGATGGGGTCCTTTTTCAGCAGCGAAAATGCTGGAATTTTCTGGGATTTCTTGGCCAAACATACTGGAACCAAGCGCAGGATGCGTTTGACATATACCAAAACAAGCTGCCCACAAGAATGAAGCTACTTGAACATGGATCCCTGTGGAAATCCCTATTTTGGATGGTCAAATCCCTTTTTATTCATGCTCAAATCGATCGTTTTGGTGGTTAAGTCCCTAGTGTTGATGTTGAAATTCATTTTTTTGATGCTTGAAGCCCCATTTTTGATGGCTAAATCATGCAAAATCCCCATTTGTCATGGATAACATTGGATAAACTCATGTTTTTGGTGGTTGAATGCCTCATGTCTGGAAGCCCCATTTGGGTGTCCAAATGGAAATCATCTTTCTTCCGATTCCCAGTCCTCGGGGAGTCGCCGGACCTCTCAGGTGCCATCCTGGCGTACAAGGGGAGGGTCTAGGTTTACCCGTTTTTTTCACCTTTTTTTTGAGGTAAATTATTACCAGATTCTATTTCTTCACCAATTTATTGAGGGGAACCAAACTGTTTGTTCACTTTTTTTGTGGGACCATCTGGCATTATCTGTTTCCCAATTGGTTAGTACCACTAATTTAGGTAAATTGGGTTCAACCACCCCAGATAATGATGGTGAATCCCAAGTGTTTTGAGGTACAAGGAGAGGTCCTGGATTCAAACCAAGATCATATAGGGGGTAAGCATGTTTGAACTATGAAAATTAGGGAACCTGTAGATTGTTTAACCATGTTTAACCATGTTTAACCATGTTTAACCATGTTTAACCAACAATTAGTGGGACTATCATGGGAATATCATGGCTAGCTTAGATTAAAGCAATTCCAACAAAAAAGGAAGCACATTTCCAGGATGGTACTTGGAGGATGTTTTCCCTTGCTTTCCAGGTTTCCCACTTACATATCAATATGGGGGGGCTATAATTGATTTGGTTTCGAATACTTGTAAGAAGTATATGGATTTAACAAATATGGATATAGAATTTTGATCTACGGGACCAATTGGATCCACGTGGTTTAGTATATTCTACCATTGGATATACCAACAAAGTAATGCCAACTAATGAAAGTAGTAGAATGATACCCCCCAGTTAAGAGATCTTCCAGGCGCAAAATTGAGAGACTGCAGTCTCCTCTAATTTCTAGATATGGTTTTCCCGCATTGTTTGATAGTTGGTGGGAACATCTTGTGATCAGTTTCTGGCAAGGGGATTTCGTGTTGCCACACCACGTGTCAAATTCTTGATTTGAGGCATACCCTCCTGTGTCCTCAAACACGGCTGGAAAATACCATGATGTTCGATCCAGCTATGAACGTCTCATGGAGATTTCCCAGTGACCTGCCATGTTTGAGGACGCTGGAGGGTACCCATTTTTCGGACGCCTCAAACATCCCGTCGGCCGCGATCGGCTGGGGGTCTCCTTGCGATCTGCGGCAGTTTTCAAAACTCAAACTGGTGCAGATGGTATGTTTGTAAAATACTTGGTACACCAAAAATCAACAAGGTGGTACCCTACTGAGCTAAGTTGGTTTCTAATATACATGTATATCTATATAGATATAGATACATACACATGCCGGTTTATAAGTAGGCTAATGATTGGAATTTATGGTAGATATAGCTGCTGGTAGATTGGTTTTTAAAGCACCGTATAACTAATGGGCACCACTTAGAATGGTGCTCATCATGTCCCCCTTTCTGAAAGATACCCTCTGGTAAACTAACATAGCTATTGAAAATGGTGATTCATAGTGGATTTTCCCATTGAAAATGGTGATTTTCCATAGTTATGTTAGTTTACCAGAGGACAAACATCTTTCCTTTCCAGAGAAATATGTCATTGTCATCCCACCTTTGAAAACCCGTCTTTTGGTGTCACCATGAAGCCTGGAAGGCCTACGGAATTGCAAGGCCTAGGATTGCGTAAATGACGACTGGTTTATTTTTCTTCAAATCAGGGTTCGCTAAAGCCATGGGTTTTGACATTTTAACACTAACATGGTGTAATTTAAAGGGGGTGATCCCATTTAGAGAAACCACCGCATGCTCACATCTGGTGAACCAACATGACAAAGCACAATTGCCAGGGCTTGCTTACTGCGACAGGTTTGGTTGAAATTCGGATATTGCAACGAATGCTCAAGCAGTATGTGCAGCCAGACTCCAGCAGAAACTTCAAGGGGCAAACAAAAATGGAGATGCAACATGAGAATCACCTTTCAACAATATTCTTAGGGGTTCCACATGGCTATACCCTGAATTTCAAACCCAAATAGCTGTGGATTTTCATCCCCCACTCTTCATAGATGGTATCACGGGTCTTGACCCAAGGGGAGCACGTTTGATTGCTAAGGCGAAGTCCAGAAAAATTGGTCCCAAAATGTCCCAAGCTTTTTCCCCATCCCGCCATCCTCGTTTGTTGATGCTGAACATCCAATTGTTCATTTTTGGCTGCGTACAACTATGTATATATATATATATGTATGTATATATATATATGTATCTGTATGTGTATATGTATATATATATATATACAGTGTATGTCATCCCCAATGATTAGGCTAATTTTAGGGCCTAATTTTTGTTGCTAAGTTTCTCAATCGCATGGATTCCCATCACCACGTCATCGGGCGCCTCCTTCCGTTCTGCTAGACGCTGTCGCATCTTGGCGAGACGACGCGAAGAGACCTGAGCGACAAACTGGTGATCTATGGAAAAAAACAAATCCGTAATGAAATAGGGGATACACAATGATACACATATACAAATAAATATGTGTAAAGCATATATCATATATATTGTATGTGTATCTCTACACACATAAGTATGTAATGTCTTGATGTACCAATGCATTAATGTATCAATGTATTATTGTATGAATGTATTAATGTATGAATACGTGTATATTATATATATATACATGTATCAATGTATCAGTGTATGTATATATGCATGCATGATCATGCATGTATGTATAATGTACACATATGTGCAAGTGGGTAGATACCGATAATATTTACATGAGTTGTATGTGCAAACTTATGGTGCATTCGCCATCGAAAAGTCTGGCATGGGCCTGAGCCCTATGATGCTGAGTGATTCTCTTCATCCCCACCTTCCAGAAGCATGACGACAGTACCAAGCAGGATCCCATTTTTTTTTACTACCCTCGGCTTGAACCTATTTTTCAATGGTTGCGGTGTTTGCCCCGCTGTTTTCAGACTTTTATAAATATGCTTCATACATCTTCATACTCTTATATAGGTAATTTCTTCAAGGGTCTAAAGGTATGACAACAAGTGATTTTGACCTACCCTCCATCGATTTTGGTTCACCCATGTGCCTCCAAGTGTGGCGACGACAAGGGAAGCAGCAACTCTTGTTGTGCCTGGCGAATCATACGTTACCGACGAAATGTCCGGTGTGTACGTCTGGATATGATATGTAGATAGATCACATGAGGGAAGTAACACTGTAGAGCGTGTGTATACATAATAGAGATATATATATATATATATACATGCACATGTTGTTGAACACATGCAATTATGAAGGTGTGTATCAAACATATACATATATATATATATATGTATAAATAATAATCATATATAATTATATTAATATATGTATATAAAATACATATGAAACATGCAGTCTAGAATCAGAAGTTGGATTTTTGGGAAGACACGCCCAAAGGCGGTTCTCCAACCCGTTGCACCTGCGGCTTGTCCTCCGTTCTTTGCCTTAGGCCTTGGGACCACTGGTGGTTTCACCTCCATCCCAAATATGGTTGAACAATGTTGAACATGTCATCACAAGGTATGAAAATAATTGAAAATATATGAAAATACATGAACATATATAGTTTATCATAGAGAAGATCACTTCACCTAGATACCTACCATGCCAATATATATATATATACACAGATCACAAATATGAGATAACACAAATCAAACAAGGTAAAAGGTATCATAGGTAAACTGACTCATACGCAGCTTTCCATACAGACTTCGGGGTTGAGGAATGTACCTGTTGAAATTACGTGTGCACATTCTCCTCCAATGGTTGAAACTCGGCATCCCATCCCATTCCATGGTAAATAGAAAATGGTTCTTCAACGTTGTTCAATGAGTCTCCTAGCCATAACATCGGGGTCACCTAGGTCACTTCCGTCCTTGTGTTTCACAACGACATTCCGAGTGTTTTTTTCTCTTGAAATTGGCAAAACCGATTAAAAGAATGGACGCTAGCTATGGGGTCAAACTCACATAGCTACAGGTCAGGTCCTTGGTACCAGTGAACAAAATAGCTTGTATAGCTGGAGGTTTATCCCCTTCCAGGCTCCAAACACCCCCCCGTGTTGCGCCAAGAGGCAACTAATTTCATCCAACAAGTCGTCTACGAAGGTGGAAAGCCTCCCAAACACCGAAAAGCTGGTAGACTCCTTGGAAGAAAATGGTGCTTAAAATGCGGTAAATTACAACATGTCTATTTTTGTTGGTGATTTATCTGTGGATCAGGGGTACATATAGATATATTTACATATACTTATACGATCTTTTGTAATATATGTATATAATTTATATATATGTAGTGATTGAGGTCTGCCAATCCTTGGGACAAAATAGCGTTACTACATTTTATTACATCTTGTCCTCCGAGCCGACCAGCTTATCCCTTCCACGATCCTGCAGAGACAATCAACACAGTGAAACCTGGCTCCTGCTCAAAGGTCTTTTCAACATCTTTCAAAGCCCTTCTTCCCCATGGATTCCAATAAATGCAGATGATCAAAACTTAGAAAACACATATAATTCAATCTTTGGTAGAGTTAACTACCCTTGAGTCATTTTGTGTGGTAAATCTTGGATAATCTTGGTAGATATTTCCAGCACCACGGAGAATATGAGACCCACCATCGGCCTCTCTGGATCCAACATGTGCTGTTGCACTGTCAGCTGCTGCATGTGCTGCCTGTAGTGAGATCAAATATCTCTTTGAAATGTGTGAACATTTGAACGCATAATTTCACAAAATCCGAACATTCACATATCTTTCTTGGTGTCTAAACATCTTCGAATTGGGATAGTTGGGATGGTCAGCCATAAAGAAATGGCATCTAAATCATTCGAAACTCGAGTTATTCACATGTTGGCTGAGCCGCCGGCTGGTTCAGGGCATGCAACTGTGCCTGATGTTCCTCCGTCCTGAGCTTCCACTGGTCTGATTGGGAAATCCAAACATCTACCACCAATGACCAGGCTTCAATTGGTCAGATTGGGCAGATCATCAATATTTTCCATAGAAAAATATATAAAAGTTCATGACTATATAGTGATGGACCATAGAAATAATCTGACCACAGGAATTATTGTTGCGAAACATAATTACGTAGTTTTCCTGACACACAGATTCTCATGACATTTTGTGGAAACTTATCCCTAATTCCTCACTTCTTGGGGCTTCCTCGAGACACAGAACCCAGAAATAAGTGGAGAGTTCGCCGCTCAACTCTTTCCATCCCTTTCTCCAAAAGTCTTGCAGAGTGATCTTAGATACCCATAGTTACTTTCGGAGAAAGAGATTAGAGTTGATTTGTGGATTTGATGGCTGGATAATTTATCCCTTATGACAAGACAAACAAACCATGAAGTTGGACAACATAGTGACCCTGTTGTAGATTCATATGATCTTCCCAACCAAAACAAACCTGTTCCCTTTGCAATTTTGGGAGGGTCAAAGGAAATGTGCAAACTTTCCCAACACACATGTAGACACCTTCAAGCGCGCACCGACCAAAAATTCATAAACATACTGCCATGACTGAATTTAACTTTCGAATCTAGGAACCTGTTTAACATGTGGCGATCCTGCAGCTCGTTCAGCCCCAAAATTTGCCAAGGTGGACCTTGGAATGGAAAAACAAAACATACCTGGTTGGTTGAAACGCCAACATGAACAAGTACACTCTAGTGATTACTTGGGATCATCATCACAACTATGGCAATAATAAACATGCAACATGCAACATGCAGCAGGCAACTATACAGCAGGAAACCAAGGTTTTCAGTGGCGGATGGTATTTTTGTCGCCCAGGTACAGGTTGTCCAGCTGTTGCTTGTGGAGAATACGCCTCAGCGTGGAAAACTTACGTCATCCACAGCGTTCTGTTGTCCCAGAAGAAAATCTTCTTTTAAAAGATCACCATGAAACACAAGCGAAGCCAGTGGGTGTGGAAGGTGCTGACAATAGATCAAGTTTAAAGCCTTGCATGCTCTGCTGGCGACCCTGATAGCAACATTTTGGTCAGCCAAGTGGGGATTTGGATTGCACCACACACCACAATGTACGCTTTGTAATGGCTTATGAATGGGTTGCCAACCTTTTTCCTGCTGATCTCATGCTCCAAAGGAGATGTTGCCGGGGAGATGCTGTGGGTCAATTTTCACTGGATGTTGATAGTTTTGAATGGATATGGTCAACAATCAACCCGCTCAACCACCAGTCGCTATGATTTCCCCATCGTTAGTTCGAGATGGTTAAATCGCATTCTTTTCTTGATGAAATTCCCAAGATCATCCATTTTCATAGGATTTTATAGGATTTTTCATTATAAACCATCCATTTGGGGGTGCCCCCCATGACTGAGGAAACCTCCACGCCCTCCACGCCGCGCGGCTGGTTGCGCTGCGACAGCGCCGCGGCCGCGGCGCTGTTGGCCGCTGTGGCGGCTTGGGCCTTGTAGCTGGAAAGGTCGGAACGCCTTGGAGGATCCAAGTTGTAGCGGGGATCCATCATCCGGGAATAGTGATATGTTATATTATTATTAGGGAACCTCCAACTATTACCGGGGAAGCTAAATATTGATTTTATGGAGGTTCCCCAAATATGTCCATCAATCATTTGTTTTAATTGATATTGTTTGGGAGTTAGCTAACAATTGGAGGTTCCCCAAATATCTCTATACATATATATCTATATATACATGGAAATTGGTGAAATCCATATGGAGGTTTCCTAGAATGGGGATACCCCCAAATCATCCAAGTCATTGGACCATGGCTTAGTATTGAACCCCATGGTGACTTAGGGAGCTCCCATTTTAAGAACCCCCCATGTACATATTAACAATAGTAGATGTGTGCCATAATTTCATGTTAGGATCATTTCCCACGAAGGATCGTATCTACTACTATCATCTACTATATCCGATATCGGGAAAATTATGTGGAACTATGGGATGAAATTGGGTACCTGATTTTCAGACTAAACCTGGTCGATCTGAAAGTCAAATGACTCTTTGTACCAGCCGTAGCAGTGATAATCCACAATTAACCCAGGGGTCAAAGAGTCATTTGGATTTTTTTGGGAATAACATGAAGGGTATTAGCAATAAGAATGATAGTTGTAAAAACAGTAGTAGTATGTAGTAATGACATCTCATTCATAGTGTTTTCTTATAGCTTTGGTCATACGAGTTGTGGTAATACAATCATCGGAATTAATCGTAATCACTATAGTAACAAATGGTAGAAATACCCTGTAGTTATTTAACATCCCCGTTGGTTGGTCACAGGGGGGGTCTGGCCCCTAAAATAGTAGTCTTCCCGGGCTGTTTTCCAGGGAGCCTGCCTCCCGTAGACCCCCTTTTGAATAGATAAAATCATAGCGGCCTAAGTTGCGATTGGAATGAAATAAAATCAAGGGTTTGACTCCTTTTGGGTCCTTATTGGAATTCAGGGGACCTGGGGGTGTCAGACCCCTCTGACTTTATTTCACGCAGAGGGTCGAGATTTCTGACTTATGTCAGTCATAGGGTTGAGATAAAATCCAACCAGTGTGCTGATAAATTCTAAGGCCCAACCTACAATTTCCTTGTTTTTCTTGCAAAAACAGCCTGCGGCTCCTAGATTTCAGCCAGGAGTGTCCATCGGGGGTTATTTAACATTGTCATGGAAGCCATGGCCCATAGAAATAGATTATTTATGGTGATTTCCCTATTAAAGATTGTGATTGTCCATGGCTATGTTGAATAACCAGAGGGTAGCAATGACAGTAATGAGAATAATCATGTGCTATTTGTTCAAATCATTATCATCCAACAATCATTGCATATTGTTTCACATCTCAGTTCCTGCAAGTCAAGCTGCAGGGGAGAGTTTGGTATTAGAGTTAGAACTTATGAATTGCAAGGTTTTGTCCCGTATTGACATTAATTTCAATGAAAACCCTTTCAAACGAGGTGATGTTAGATGTTGTTAGATGATATCAAACCTGTGCTCACTGCCAGGTGAGCCAGTATGCTCCAGTAGCATCTTGCTTGTGATTACCGCTCTGAACACGAATAAACTGCACCTCCCAGATCGGAATAGTATATATAGGTATGTATAGGTCCTATAGGTCATATATTAATGTCACATCAATACCTTACCTTCCCCAGCAGCTATGGCAGCTAAGGGAAGATACTCCTTGGGGAACAGCTGCAATTTTCACTGGGCTTCCCCAACAGCTGTTGCATCTCTGCCTGCCATAGCTGATGCGATGGTCAAAAGTTGGACTCTCATTACAGGGGATGGTCGTCTACTATTAATTCATAGTGACTAATATACCCATTACTTGGGGAATCCCTACACGGTTTGAGGCCACCACTGCAAATCACCATGGCGATTTGAACAAAAAGGCTAAATGCAAGGGGCGCCTCCACACTTTCTTGCGCAGTCCTCACAAGTGCTGTGATGTGATTTCTGTGCTGTTCAGGTGTCTTCACTTCAAAGATCCATGTTAGAACATCCTTGGCACTTTTCTCTACAGAAAAGCAAGGTGTCATGTCCTTGTCAAAAGTTAAAACCTCAAAAGCAGGGAGCCAGCATCGCATGGTGATCTATCCTTCTACGACGATTCCACTTAATTGGGATGTGAGGTCCCTCTACAAAATAATCCGCCAAAATCAGCCATTTGTTGGAAAAGATGTTGCTATCTACAAGCAAAGGATAAACCCATCCTGACCGTTCAGCCCTGTATCAGAGCTTCCAAATATATACAATTTTTCTCGGCATCGCTTTTTTATGAGTCATGCTCAAGTGCTGCCTTTCTTCTAAACACAAGCCAAACGCATCAGTTACCCCTGGCAATCCGAAATCGACATAGAAAATGGATTAACATGGCCCATTTCCTGTATTTGCCTATATTTACCTGGTAGTTAAAATCGTGATTTTCGATAGCAAACCCTTACATTACCAGAGGGTATAAGAATCCTCTGGGCTGCCACCACTGACCCCCCAACAACGTGGACTTTGTGCCGTCCTTTGCTCGTCTAGCTCCTGTGTCGACGACATCAGCTGGGGGATGTTCAACTTCCCAAGCCTGCTATTGTAAAGAAGGCCCATTGAGTTTGATGATTTACCATGTTGTTTATCTTCACGGTGATTTTCCAGTTTGCAAACTGTAGCAAATTGCCAGAGCTCTTGCGGCATGAAAACGAGAACATCAGTCCTGCTGCTTTAGCCCCAAGTGCTGGGTGTGCTGCTGCTGCATTTCACTCCTGAGAAAACGTCAAAATGCAAGCGCGAGAGAATAGCCGAATATATGGTCATAACAAATACTGAGGAAAATAATTTGGAAACAGGATGAAACACGTCAACGCAGTGCAGCATACTTCTCTCCTTTGGAAATACGCATTCGGACAATACAATCTTATCGTTTCTGCAAAACAGTGCAGCATCTTGCGCGTCAACAGACATGAAAGGCATTTCCAACATACCCTTCAGTAAACTAACATAGCTGTGGAAAATCACCATGTTCAATAGGTAATGGTAAATCGTCTATAAATGGGCCATCTATAGCTTTACATTATTTAACCCTGTTGGCTATCTCCACCATCCCAAAACATCGCGAACCGCAGCCTGATGCGTTGATGGTCGTTGTCTGCGACTTCCTTCTGCTGATGCAAATGTTCCTGGCGGATGAGTCATCCCCTGAAACCTTCACTGGGTGTGGACTGCACATCGAAGATACGGCTCGAAATTGACCGCCTCAAATTTGAATGATCAAATAGGTTATTGAAACATATTGTAATTAAGTTGCTACATATTACATATGTGTGTAATTGTGTATATATATAGAGTATTAAGCAATTGTAATCCCCAAAAAGATAGAAAAGTAATTTATCACCATTTTAGCGGGATTCTACTTTTCTATCCTTTTGGGGATGGCCAAAAAAATGCAATTCAGAACAACCAACCCCCATTCTGGGCCACATGATCCCAGGTGTTTCAACCCGAAAGTCCTGGAATTTCTTGAACTCGGCATGGTGTTCTCTCTCCTGGGCCTAGGGTGAGATGGGATGGGTCACCTGGTACCCCGGCACATCCCAAGAGATCCCCAGATATTTCACGAATTCCCCAGATATCCCAAGGAATTCTGGATATCTCAAGAATCATCATCATCAGGGACCTCATCCTAAGTCTGTTTGGGGATGTTCATTATATATATATATATACACAATTATATATATATAATATATATATATATACTTATACATCATATATATATTAATATGATATATATATATATATACCAGTTTGGTACCCCCCCAACAAAAAAATCATCCGCATCCACTTTTTGGGACCCTCATCACGATGGATCTTGAGTCACCAATTTTCACGGCTGGAAATTCAATACTGGATGACTCAGTCTGTGGGTCTACATACTTTGCACTGTTCACACCCAGTCTTTCAGTTTCAAACCAAACTCTAGCAAAAAACCATTCTATTAGATTCTATTAGGATCTTTTTTGATTGAGCAGTGGACCTGGGGGTATGCTATTCCAAGACAAACCCATTCAACTGATCGGCAGCCTGGTAATGCCAGGTGATTCAAACACGGACCAGGTGGGGTCATGGCAACATTTTACCCACCTGCATCTCAGCAAGGGCTTCTTGCCTGTGGCCGGGACCAGATCAGTTTGACTTCAAGGTTTCATACCTGGAAGAGAACACATCGAATCACATCGAAAAACATGGCCGGGATGTAATGCTTCTGTGTTCTTTTGATTGATACTTGTACAGTGTAGCTTCCTGACACAAAATCAAGCAAGCGGAACAAGAAACAATGGGGCCGCAAGGTGCACTGGGAGCGATGAACCTATGGCAAATCCATAGAAATTGGGCTTGCATCCAATCTCGTGGCAGATCAAAGCTGCTGGGCGCCCTCCGAACCCACCAAACCATCCAATTATGGCTGTGGATTTGAAGTCTCAGAATACAACTTCAAAACACCATTCAAAGTTGAGAGGAGTCCACTTTGTTGGGTCGGCTGAACTTTGGTCCTAATGGATATCAATGGTGGAAAATACGGCCTTTTCACCTTTCCTCTTCCACGCTGAAATGTCGGAAGGACCGGCCCCCGGCACCTTGTTTCATGAATCACCAGGCGAAAGCGCTCACCTGAGGGGTTTCCGGAGGGTACCATTTGGGATCACCGTACCCTTGGTAGCGTCAAATCGACCATGGAATGGATCCGGAGATGATGCATATGCAACAAGACCGGAAGCATTGCCCACAGGTTTCCCTGTAGAAATTGACACCCTTGATGCAGAGGTTAGAAAATGTCCCGTAGACTCATCGTGTCCACATTGGGAGAACACTCTTGCACAGGCATGAGGAGTTAGAAACTCTTAGTCTTATGCTCATGGGCAAATTTAGGTATTTCCTGGAATTGGGGTGCCTTAAGACCCATCAGATTTTCCTACTGAAAACAAGCTAACTCGGGTGATTCAGTTGCCTTGTTGGGTCCCCTTGGTGCCTTGAAATCGTACCAGGTGCCGAAACAAACACTACGTGAAAGCACCAACAAATCTAATATGTGTATAGGTCTGAACATTTGCCATACCAAAAATGTCAATTTTGATCCGTAAATATTGTGTAAATATATGTGGAAATGATGATAAACCATGATAAACCATGGGATGTTTGGCGTTGGGATACCCTAGTGGCATAGAGCACTTGAACACGGCTTCGCCAAGTGGCATTCCTGCAGTAGTCGTTCCTTGCAGTCCTTCTCTTCTCTAACCTTCGGTGAGATCCCCGTTAAGTTGACAACAACACAACTTGGTTGACATTTGGGTTTATGTGGGCTGTAACTATAGTTAATCATAGTCACTGGATTGGATTAAGGGAAAATTTACAGGAAACCATGGATTTTCCTATGAAATATAGGGGTTTCCTGATTTTTTTTCCCTTAAACCAATCCAATGACATAGTTGATCGGGTTGATACTCCAACTTCCGGCCATCTTAAGTCACTTTGGCTGCCCATTGGATGCATAGCTGGTTTGGCGGTTGAGCCACTTCCGAAAAATATGCGAACGTAGCTGGGGATCATTTTCCCATGTCCAATATGTCCATGGTTGAAGAATTAAACATGTGTGAAACCACCAATCAAAGCATTGTGAGCATATCTAGTGGAGAGATAGAATACACAATTTTCAGAGTGTCATTGGACTTCGCAACACTGCATTCAGAAGGGGTGGCAGGTTCTCCTGAAGGTTTATATACCACAGAAATCAATGTCATCATAACCATCATCATAAGATATCTTGCTTCCTTTTCACGGCTGTTATTTTCCACACCGATGGTTGCAATGTATGGTGTCTGGCTATCAACAGACAACAGGCTGGCAATGTGAGACTATTGTCACTACCGAAAGTCCCCTTGGGAATTGGAACGCCGCTTTGCAACAAAAATCACCCATCGATATCCAAGTAGAATCCCCAATCTTGGTTTTTCATCATATCAATGGCATGCCAACATCGTTAGTGGTTTCATGTGAATTATGAAGAATCCCATTGCAAGATTGTGAACCTGTCACTTCATCGTCCCAGGATGTGTCGACATGACTTTGCCATCGGGGTTCGACCACATGTTCAAACCCATGGGGGGACCCTGATTCCACCCTGCTGCTTGTGATAATCCCTGCGGATCCAGTAAGATCAATCTTCACCCATACACAAGTTGATTTCCACATACACCCCTGGAAACTAGTGCGGAACTCATCAAACATATCCGGTCTGGTTTTCTGCTTTCAGGATTTCTCATTTTAGGGTCAACTCGTAGATTTTTTTGGGTCTATATCCATTGAAGTAGATGTTTCCGATTATATTTTATTTTTGTTGGGTTGGCCGGGTACAGTACTTCGCCAAAAATAAAGCGTGCAACTCCATCGTTTTATAATGCTTTATAGATTCTAGAATATTATAGAGAGGATTTGCACTAGTTATAGATGATCTATTCCTTTCCCATCCAGTTATAGATAGGAATTCCAGATTTCGCCGAAAAAAGTCCAGCCATGGCCTGTTCCAGGCGCTTCCAGTCCTGTGCCACCACCTCGTCGCGCTCGTCACTGACGCCACGCAGCTGCCTGATGGGAATGGCGGGTGAGTTGAGGCACAGCCAAACTTGGTTTTCACGTTTGGGTTTTTGGGGCTTTAACAATAGTTTTAATATGTTTTAATATGTTTTAATATGTTTTAATATGTTTTAATATGTTTTAATGGCAGTTCATGGTGTAGTTCATGGTAGTTAATGGTAGCGAATGGATGCTAATGGGGTTTATAAAGCCATAACTGAGGGGTCTCACCTTGCAACTGTAGGAATGGTCAATCCCTCATATTCATAGGCAAACTTGATCGTAATCATTGATGGTTTATACCTTTACTTGATAGATTACCACCTACCAATTGATGGTAATATTGGTGGTAGTAGTTGATGGTGTGGCGACTTACGATCAATCTACACATCACAGTGGACAATATAAGATTGATTGCAAATCCCTTTGTAATTCTGGCAAAATGCATCAAATTACCATCACTGAACCTCTTGATGGACAGTTGATGGTAAACTGCCACAACTACTTGAGGATTTACTGCAAGTGATAACTTTTACGGCTTATGATATCAAGAGTTGTATTGTTGGGGGGTAGTTTTTCTACAAAACGAACGACATATTGGTTCGACATGCAAGCCAGCAACTATTCTGTTTCAGGATCAGAAGGCATGCACTTTCTACATCCGCAGGACAACACAACGACAGCATTCTTCTGATATCAAGGCCAAGAAGTTGATTTGATATTGCAACGACCAACCGTTGAAAATGCAAGAAATTCACTGTTTTCCCTGCAAATTTCTATCATTCCCATCAGTTTATGGCCATTTTATGGCCATTTTATGGGGATCTTTCTCCCAGAAATCCGTTTCCAACCTCTTGAGCTGCTCATTGCGACCTGGCTCCGGTTCGGTGCAGCACAGAAAACCGTGAAACTGACGTCGCAGCATATGATTTAACATTGATTTATCATTATCATCAATATCATCATAATGGGAATCATCATAGTACTATATAGTACTACACATCTTTTTTGAATTGCAGTTCCATGAATCAAGACAACCTTGAGTTGCCCCCATGCCCCATGAATGGCAGCACATGTTGCCCCCGACTTGGAATAGTTTAGCCGTGCCCGATTGTGGCACGAGACCACCAGGTGGAATTGACAATATGAAGAGTTCGGGTAACACGGAGTTGCCCAAAATTGTGGACCCCACAAAAAAACCATGTCATGTTCATTGGCGACACCCAAAGGACCCCTATCTTGGGCAACACCCATGTGGACTTACTTGATTTAACCATTTCAAATTAACCAAACATATTACTGTAACCAACCAATAAACAAAGCCTTTCGTGATGTTGAAACTCATAGGTCCAGCTTCTTCCTTTACCATGGACACACCAATCGGCCGCCTCTCTCCTTGTGGAGCTCTCCATGGATTTCGGCCTCATGCAGTGACACCATTTCTGCCCTCATACTGGCAAATATTATGGACAATTGGTCTGGAAAAGTCTCTGAGCAAAGAACAACAAATAACCACTGATTTTGAGTCAAAATATTCTCGCTGTGATGCGACGACAAGAAGAGCTATCACCTCCCTCCAACCCACCCAACCCCTTCCCCGGGTTTTCCGCACGCTTCTGTCTGTACGCTTTCTTAGGGATACGGTAGGGGGACCCCAATCTACATTTATTCATGCCCTTGGGACGGGTTCAAACGTTTTCTGGAGGCCCCCCCATCCTGTAAGCCCGCAAACCAGGAAGTGATGCTATCATCATCATTAAAAATTGCCATCAATCATCAATCATATTAACTATCAATCAAAGTTATAAGTTGTCATCATCAACATCACCATCATCATCATCATCATCATCATCATCAAATCTGATCTAAATGCATCAGGGCACTAGCTATTTCTTCATGGCCAACGATGCCAACATTAAAGCAGCTACACCTCATGGAAGTGCAGAACCATCGAGATGGAGGTTTCCTAGAATGGCGGGACCATGTGGTACCCAAAATATCCCAAATCATCTATATCTTAATGGGATTTTCCATTGGTAAACCAACCATTTTATGGACACCTCCAGATCTCCGCATGTCTGAACAAGAATCCCCACTGCCGCCGCTCCTTTTTGCCCCGAAACGTCGGACACGGTGGCGAGCTGCGGAACGGTAGCGGATGGCGGGAGTCCAACCACTCTGCGGTCAGCCCGTGTGAGGCACGCAACGTAGGGCGCTGCCCCGAGAGAACCGAGATCCGAAGGACGCTGTATAGATGCCAGTGTGAACGACACGTAGATCTATAAATGTCTCAAAAAAAGCAGCCAGCAGTTGGCTCCCAGCTCTGAACTCGATGTCTGTGATCATCGAGCCAAATGGTCAACACTTTTCTTTGGGGGTGTCCAAACTGATGTGAACATCTTCGGCCAATCTGCCCCAGTGCTGTCCTGCACTTTGGCGGGTCCAACTCAAAAATCCATCCCTTCACAAACGCATACTGTGCTTCTTCCGCACATACAAGGTCTGCACTCCTCAGCACCATTGTCCGTGGGATTGGGCGAGGGGCCCCCATGGATGGTACCCCTCCAGAAAGCTTCCCTTCTGGAAGTATGGAATACTTGTGGGAATCAGGGTCCCATCATTTTGGGGGTCCGTTTCAATCTCCACCCAAATTGCTCTTGGAACTGGAAAAGACTCGTTGAAACACACATTTTGGATCTCGACACAGAACAACATGGACAAAATTGGACAAGACAATAATGACACTTGTTCATACTTCTTCCCCACGCTGAAAGGCTGAAAGTCGCAACAACTCCTGCAACTCAGCGAGGTGATCCCTTCATAATGCCGGCTGATTCATCCAAGAGTCACACGGTTGCTTTCGACACAAGCAGTTCTCTGCATCCACCATGGCATTTCCGCCGCCTGGTAGGAGAATTCACCACTCAAAAAGGCAGCTGAAGATGGGTCAGAACTGATGAGCTTCAAATTCTACTGGTGGGACCCATCTCAAAGAAAGACGTTCGGAAACTGAGGGACCATATCCATTCATATCCTGTTTTATGGAAGTGTAACAAGCAAAAAAATAAAACTACCAACCTGACTACTAGTTTGCGTTCCACTTATTCTACTCTTCTAGGTAGGTACGAATAACTCAACATCAAATAATCCACAATCTTTGACCACCAGCCAGTCATAGACAAGAGACATGACATGACCAGATAGTCAGAACACATCCCAAACCACATCCCACTGCCTTTAGCATCTGAATTCTCATATTCCACCTTTACCTTCGTCTTTTCTCCTGACCACTTGGTCGGCTGCATGGGATCTTCCATGGCCATAGCTCACTTTTGCAGGGCAATAATTGGGATGTCTTTGGTGCGAAGCTCTCGCCAAATTTGGTGTAAATTGGAGAACCGCATAGAAATTCCCAGTAGATACTTGGCAAATTCCAATAGATCAATCTGGATCATAAATCGTTTACAACCGGATCCAAGCAGACTTCAACTTCAATTGGAGCCAGTCATCAATGCCACATCTACGGCAAGTGGCGGGCGTGGACACTGGGATGCTCCTTGGTGAGACAGCCATGGTGCAGTGGGATGGTCGCCAGAATCTGAGTAAAGCAGGGGTCACCATCCCCAATTTTACCAGAAATGGGTACTATAAACTACTATAAACCATCAATATATGGATGGTTTACTACTGCTTTACTGACATTCAATCATCTTACTTCGCAAGTAGGGGGATCTTAGTTGAGGAATCCCAGAAACGTCCTGTTGCAAATGATCTCCCCTCAAACTTGGAGACTGAACTGCAAACGACAGGATTGACGACCGCCATGGAGGCATTGGACCATTCCATCTTCAGGAGGCGTATTAACCAGCTGGAAATCCCGGAAAAACACTGGAAACACATTTATAAATGGGGGATGGTCCATTCCCATGTTGCATTGCTGGAGGGTATCTAGCCTAGCAAGGTTTCATCAACCAGAAGTGATACCGAGATGCATCACTGCCGGTGTTCGAGACTGTCGTCCTGTAGTGGACTCACAAACATGGGAACTCCATGTTTTGAAACCCTGAGAGCCTGACAGGCATGGATGATCATCATTTCAAGTATTACAGTAGAATTGCGATTGTAAAGTTGAATCAATTTTTGAGACTCTCTAATAAATCCCGAGGTTGGAGCGAAGATCTACAGGGTTTTACCTCTATTGGAAGGTAAAAACCAGGAGTTCCTCCATTTCTTGTTGAAATAATCCAAGTCAGTGAGGTCCCACATCCCGGGTCTCCAAAATGCAAGAAATGAAGGTCATCACTTTTTGGTTCCTGGGTGTTTCGAGCCATGATCATACGACTCTGATTGTCAATCAAACCTCTGGTTGGGAAGCCTGGGCATCAAACCTTACGGTTAAAACTGTCTAAGAACGGAAAAGATGAGATGCAGAACACAAGTCTGCCCTATACGTAGACCCTCCAAGTACTTATAAAATCTTATAAAGTAAAAGTACCAAGGTTTATACTGTGTACACATGTTGAGAAGAATAGGTGAAATAACAAATTTGAATAAATTTTATAGGTGCTTCGAACTCGTTAGTAGAAGGTTTTTTGGTGAACCCCTGGGCCCCCATACCTGTCCGGCCTTTCACTGCTCAGGAAGGAAAAACAGGAGCAGCAAGTAGACCTGCTTGCAAATGGTGAAAACATGTCAAAACCAAGAGACAAATGATCAAATTACCCAGCCATCAAAGGATGTGTCTCAGACCCTAGGTAGGTTCTGATTAGGATATACCAACCACAACCAATGAACCCAAACAGCCCGATCTGATTGGTGGTTTCAGCCCGATTCAACCCATCCAAAATATAGGCCATCAGTGATCACCATCATACCCAAAAAAACATGCTGGGTTAAGTATATGTATATATATATATACACCCATATACAATGCGTACAACTTTACGCATATCTATCTGAGTATGGCTCAAGAAACAGTTATGGATCGTTCCGCAGTGATTCGGATGTAGGGAACCTATGAGTTATATACTGTATACGAGATTTGATCCCGACCTTCTGCAAAGGTGTGCTAAAGAGGCATGGTATAAGGACAACTTGTCGTTCTTGGGTATGGATAAAGTGTATGGATCATGGGTATGGATTGTGGCCTTACATTTTGAGCCGCTGCCATATATATATATATTATACATCCCACAACAAACTTCTCATCCATGTGCCTACCCCTTAAACATCCTCAGACAACCTTTAGCCCATCCAGATTCTTTTTTTGCGTCGAGTTGCGGACTTTCAGCCTTTGGTTTCTTCTTGAACTCAGCCTTCTCGTTTGGATGGATGAAGCGTAGATGCAGCTTCCCACGCTGGCGCGAAAGTTTGGTGGGCTCAATCTCAAAAAAACTTGGCATGTAAGGATGCAAGATATTGGGCATATTTTCAACCACCAACCCAATTTCAAAACAGGAAAATAGCAACCAGGGGCCATTTTTATATGGCTGGAAAGCAGGCCAGAAACATCCGGCCAAAACAAACCTTGGGTCAAGACATGAACAATGATGCCACCCCGCTGGAGAAGAAACATATCAACGCCCCATACTGTGTAGCATGGCTCAGTGGTTCCTGTGACCTTGACTCGAGATGATTTCAAGCCAAGCACTAACATGCTGAACATGTCATGTTTCTGACAATCAAAGCATGTCAAAGCAAAAAAACAAAATGATTTGAGCTACTTGCTGGACCTGAGTCACTTTGAAACACTTCTTTCTACATGAATTTGGCAAGGTTTCTAGTTGATGGTTGAAACCCAGCCAAACTATATCTCCACCGAGTCATTGTTGCGCATTTCTCCTTGTGAATTCTTGGTGACTCCACATGATTCCTTAAAATGCCATATGGTAACCCCAAAAAGATGGAAAAGTAATTCTCCGCTCACTCTGTAGTCGATTTCTCTATTTTGGTGGGGGGTTGCCATTGACAAACTGCCTGTAGGTGAATTTTGCTGGGCACATTGTAGCTGGACTTTTTTTTTTGGCAAGGTACCTCCTCAGAAGCGAAGGTCTTGTCGCAATGCGCGCATTCAAACATGGCTGGAAGGTGATTTTGTCAGATCAAAAGGGCAAAGACTGGGGTAACAGCAGCGATGTCAAGAAATACTCAGAGGTACTGTATATTATTTTGTCACCACTCATTGCCACAAGAAAACCATCTTCAAGGAGACCATTTCAGAGTCGTGCGAAGTCGTGGCAGTCACACCGTCCTCCGCACAATCAGTTCAACTTCGAGCCGAATGCCGATCACGGCTTCTTACTCTATGGCAAACATCTCCTACTGTAGTTCGTTTGGATATACAGTAGTCTCGGTCTAAATGCGTTGGTCTGAAAATAGGATACCCTAAATCCACCGGTGAACCATCATTATCCCCATTTAATGGCCAATTTAGGGTATATATACTATTTCCAGACAAACCCAAATTGGGGTAGGTTGTTTTTTTTTTTGATTTGGTCATGTTGGGGCCGCAGACTCAGCCAAACATTTCCTACACCACGCTGGTTTGTCTTGGCTCCTAAGTAAGTTGACAAAGATCTATGCCAGTAGCCTTTCGCTTGCCTATTGCAATGGGTACAAAGGGAGAGAGAAAGAAACTGCCAGTCCCGATCGGTATCTCTGCTCCGTTCAAATGGCAGCTGCTGATTTTGGCTGTCTAGACTCAATCCGAGATCAACCCAAAAAATGATAGGCAAGGAATTGCTTATCCGAATCGAATCCCCAGCATCCCAAGCTGCAGCATCTTTTTCCTCCAATTCTCTGTGGCAGGCAATGGCCCTTGTGCTGCGCCATGTGTGTTCAGCCAATGAGGAGCTTACACCCTCCATGGATCTCGTCAAAGATCTGCTGAACAGCTGGCTACTTTGCTCCATCCTTCCAGTCATGGCTGAGATTTGCTGACAGGGTAGAGCCATGGTGAATACCCTCTGATAAACTAACATAGCTATGGAAAAATCACAATTTTCAATGGGAAATTCCACTATAAATGGCCATGTTCAAAGTTCACCAGAGGGTAGACAAGCTATTTCATTACTTCATGAGTTGCGGATTCCGTGGGTCATCCAATGCAAGGGATGCTCTTCCAAGCCTGCTAAAGGTTTGCTGCTTGAAGGGGAATGATATGGAATGATCATGAATCATAATCCAATTCCTAGACATCCAACGGTGATTTGGGGACTTGAATCCATCCAACGCCCAACGCGTTTGATCACCTGTCAGGTCTTATGTCAACTATCTACATCTATCTACAAGGTGTAGGGAGACTAGCTACTGAGCAAAACAAGATACTGTACCCAAGTTAAGGCCAATCTCAAGAAAGTGTCCAAAATGTCAGGTCCCAATCTGAACACATGACTCTGCACCTGGAGAGCTGTAGGTTTACCGTTCATTAGCTTTCAATTCACATCCTCCATAGGTCAGGAAGAATTCCCCAAGTTGTAACCACTTTCAGAAAGTATTCCCCCCATATCAAGTTTCTTGGGGAAATCCGTTGACTAACCACATAACTCTCCATGAGATTGGGGCCATTGGGCCGGGCCAGTCCTTTAATGCCAGCCACTCGTTTTTCGGTCGATGAAGAAGCGTAAGGAGCTCTGATTGCACATGATGGCCCAACCTCAGTGCGAAGGACCAGCCGGGACCAGCTGAAGGTCGCAACTGCAAGGTATCAGCACCACGACTAGGATTTCAGGATATTCCAGGATGCTTTTGCACTAGGGCTCAATCCTAAAGTTGTATTTGTCAGTATTTATCTCTGTCTGCCCATGATCCTCACCTGGTTAAAACATGTTCGCTGCAACCCTGACGTTTCACCGTGTCTGATTTGAGATAAGTTGATGTTACTACTCCAATCCACATATCTGCAAGAGGGGGTGGCGGATTTTTATCCCCTATCAAGATAAGTTGATATTACTACCCCAATCCACACATTTGTCAGAGGGGTGGCGGATTTTTATCCCTTATTAAGATAAGTTGATGTGTTACTACTCCAATGCACATATTTGCCAGAGGGGGTGGCGGATTTTTATCTCCTATTAAGATAAGTTGATGTGTTACTACTCCAATCCACATATTTGCCGAAGAGGGTGGCGGATTTTTATCCCCTATTCAGATAAGTTGATATTACTACCCCAATCCACATATTTGCCAGAGGGGGTGGCGGATTTTATACTTTATTAAGATAATTTGATGTTACTACCCGGTTGGGTATGGTGAAACGTCCGGGTTGGGGCGAACATGTTAAAACAAGACAGGAACTTGCAGGAGCAAGAAACTTCGAGGCATCCGCTGAGGTCAACAAACCACGCTCCTGGGCAAAACATCTCTTGGAAATCACAGGTAGATGTGATGAAACCACCGACTCTTGGACCACTGGGACAAATTTCAGGCCAATCAGCGAATCCTGATATTGGCATGTGTGTATGCAACTATATGCAACTATATGCAACTATCTATGTATATTATATGGTTGGAACCATGCCCCAACCCCTTCTACCTACATGGATGAATCTGTGGACAACCATCACCCGACGTGGCTGCGAGTGTTCTCCTCTCCCGTAAGAACATGACACCCTGGTTGGCCTAGGTACCCTCTGGTATACCAACCTAACTATGGGAAATCACCTTTTTTAATGGGAAAATCATCCATAAATGGCCATTTTCAATAGCTATGTTAGTTTACCATGGAGTAAGGGTCATTGATTGGTTCGCAACGGATGATTGGTTCGAGTCGTTACGTTCACCTGGCGAAGTTTCAAAAAAGAAGGATACCATTTGACTAAAATCAAAGATGGCTATAGATGGCTTGAAACTGCAACTGGGAGCATCGTGGAGCATGATACCTTTGCCATCCTTGGCGCTAGTATTCCAGGAAAATGGGTGGCGTCTCCCACAATGCTAATCTCAAGTACCTGCGCAAAAGCAAGGAAACAGAAAATCATGTTTTGCTAGGCAGTATCCACCCACATACATGAAAAAACAATAGATTTTTGTAAAACTGCCCAACTCATGACATTCGTGCAACCACCATGACATTCGTCCTTCAACTCATCGACTTCACGCAATTGCTCTTGTAGCAGCTTTCTGGCAAACATTTCGGTCCTGCTCGTGGAAATGGTTCCAGCTTTTTGTTGTGAGATCAATGACACTCCAATGATGCTTGGTAAAGTCACCAAAGCTTTCAACATAAAATTCAATGAATAAATATAAACATATAACATATGTATCATGATACAGCTGTATTGTCTATATAGATGTATGATAAGTGATATATGTATTCATGTGTATTTCCATGATTCTTGGTGAAATCATGTGAAATCACCACATGTTTTGATATGTTTCACCAAATGTCTGGCCGTGGCCATTATTTTTTTGCTTCAATCCCCAGCAGCCAGCGACGTTCTCCGTTCTCCTCGCCAACATCACTAGGTCTTCCGGCAAGGCCTGGGAAATTTCCTAGTGTTTCGGGAGAAACAACTGGATCTCTGGGAACTTCCTGGGTCAAAAGATGTCCAAATGAGTTTTGCCTTTTTTTAGGCCATAGATTTGAAACAACGTCATGACATGTCCGGTTTTTCTTGTTGAATCTCATGACATGTCCAGTCAGCCGCACCTTGAGCATCTCTTCTGCTTGCGAACATTCCCCAGAGGATTCGCTGGCCACTTGTTGCTGCACCTTTCAGATGTGGTAGATTCTAAATCATGATTTAGAGTTTATCCCCAAATTGAATGGTTGGAGCCATCCAAAAAAATAATCCCCGGAGAATGGATTCTAAATTCTAAATATCAAACTCTACTAAATCTTCACACATACATTCATGATGGCCACATCATCTGGCCACCATTGATCACAACTTTGGTTCACCACTATCAGCATTTATCATTCTTGTTGATGAACAACAGTTACATCTGGTGGCTGGGTTTCAACCATCTAAAAATACCAGTCTCCTTAGTTGGAATCTCCACATTTCCATCTGGGAAACCTGCAATTCCCACGGCTTAAAGTCTGTTCTAATTCACAGGAAAACATCGGAAAAACCCCGAAAATTCCCCAATTTCCCATGAGTATCGATGGATTTTCCACCTGGGCATCATCTCCATGGAAGAATCCTGGGAGGGCCATGGGATGGTAGTAGTTGGGGTGGTAACAGATGATACCCTCTGGTAAACTAACATAACTATGGAAAATCACCATTTTTGATGGGAAAATCGGAAAATCAACTGTAAATAGCAATTTTCAATAGCTACGTTGAATTACCAGAGGGTAATATGATGGGTAAAGACAAGTTGGCCTACTTTTTCACTTTTTTCAACTGTTAACCCTTGCTTCTACAGGCGGGCAGCAAGACGTGTGGCCTAATTTTTCAACGCAGTCATCCAACAATTCTGAGTAGGCTTCAGTTAGAAAACAAAAAAGGCTCCCTTTTTGCCAGATCTGGTACCACGAATATTCACAGCTTTCCTGACTCTAAAAAGTCGTTGTGAGCAACCATAGGGTACATTCTTAAGCCAACAAAGCTCTTGCCCACAATGGGTGGTGATGTCCCCAATGCCCCTTGCCACAGTGTGACTTTCTGGGAACGCAAGACTTCAAGTCACCCCAAAGTGATTCTTGTCAAAGGGAAATGAAGGTAAAATATGGTAAAGTCATCTTCCAAACATTGCCAAAGCCACTTTTTCTGAGATTCCCAACTTGGTCCTCAGAGCTCTAATTACGTTGTGGAAACCATCTGAAACCATACAGCCCCCAGACCTGTTTTTGGTCACTTCGAAGATCCTCGGGACCGAGTTGCGTGGGAGTTCTTCTCGCGCGCAACGATGTGCTTCCAGAAAGGAAAGAACCTTGTGGGACGAAGATCGGATCTTTTCAGGGATGATGCCTTCAGTTTGATCAGTGTCCCGTAACATCATTAGGACCCCCTAAGTGGTGATTAGGAAACAAGGTGGTGTTACACGTTGGACATCAATGAACATTATACAGTGCCTATAGTTGGGCACCAACTTTGAGGCACCCCAAGACCTGTTTCTAGGGGTCAGAATGGTGGAGTCTGATGGTCCCCAAACTTTGCGCTGCAACGAGTCCTTTGAATACGGAGCAAACATGAGCAAACTATATGTCTCACACAACGAAACCAAAATGTTGACTCGTTGACCAAGCAAATCTTCATAGAGTACCCTCTGGTAATCAAAGGTGGCCGGCTGGAAAATCCTCGGACTGAATGGTGGATTTTCCAGCTGCACATCCTCCTGCGGGGTTTATCTGCTGTGAAATGTCCGCATCCCCGCCATTTTCATCATGATGTATAAATATATTTGATTAATGGTAGTATGATGTATGTATATATACATAATACATATATAGATAATACATATATATATGCATTGATAATACATATATACTAGTATATATATATATATATACATATAAACTATAATAAGGTATATGATGGTATATGTTTATATGAATAGCTGACGGCTTACTTTGCCTCAACACAGAGCGTCTCCCGGTGACCTGTTGACGCGTTCTGCGGTGATAATTTCTGGACCGAAGCTACCGAAGCAGATGGGAATAACAAGCCCCAGTAACTTTAGAGGTGAGATTTAACCTCCCCAAAATTTCAGACATTTCCAAGCCTCACTTGGACTTGGTATCCATAAGGGGTAACTGGTTAGTACCCTTCTCAATCGTTTTTGTTGCACACTGAGGGGGCTTGCGATCACCAAGGGGCGCAGTAGGCTTTCTGCATCATGTCTCCCATAGCGTGCTCCCCCGTGAGTTTACTGAAAATACCAGGACTAGTCCTGAGTCACTGCTTGAAGCACCATGAAGTGCTTGTGAGTTTTAGGAGGTTGACAAGGAAGCTCTTTGGGACATCGGTTGCCCACAGGAACCAGTTTGAAACGCTGCCAACTCTTGAATAAAACAGCTATACCATGTCTTGCTACAAACTGGAGAAGCAATGACAGTTTTCGAGCAGTGGCGTGGTATGCAAAGCAAGAAAAGTGTGCTAATCCAGCGAAAAAGAAGGATCTGTCCAGTCGAATCGACTTTCGCGCTGCCAAGAAATGCTTCAAATGAATCCATTTTTGGGGATCTACCTTATCTTCAACAAAGAATTCATGGGCCTCGCAACCCTCTGGTACCCGTTTCAAATCTCAGACTCTCAAAGCAGGCTTTGATGCCTTCCCAATCCTTAGGCATCAGGGGGATTTTGGAAATTTCCGGAGTGAAGCGGTTGATTCCCAAGTTGCAAAGTGGTTTTTCACGGGTCTCCAGAATTCTATCTTTCACAAACCATGGATATCAGCCGGCAAAAGTTTGCGCAGGATCAACTTGGTGCAACCAAAAATTACACACTTTGATTTGACTTGATTTGATTGGAGTGTCTCCAAGCTTGGCAGTCTTTCAGCTTTCTTGGAGGGATGAAGTGACTGGCAAAGCTTGAACTTGACCACTACAAAACCTGTCACATGGAATACGATTGAAACCATTACAAAGATCACCTACCAAAATATACCAAAATCATTAGTCTGTTGGGAATATAGCAATTTGCAGCAGCAAAATCCATACCCTGCCAACTGTTGTCTTGAATCTCATCTCCTTGGGGCACATGGCAGTTTCTGAAAATTGGGAAACTCCCAAAATATAGTTTTACTCCAAAATAGACCAATAGAATAGAATAGAATAGAATCAGAATTAGAAATAAAATAGAAATACAAAAAGCAAATAGACCATCTTGATATATCTAAGCAAACCATTAGAAATGTAGAGAACAACACATCTTGATGTTGAATATCTTCCTGGTCTCCCCCGAGACACCTGCTGAAAGGTGCCAAGAGACCGAGAGAGACCTGAGGCGTGTAATGTCACTGATCACAACAGTGAAGTTTTATCAGCGATAATTTAGTTCATGAGCTGAACACAGCTGAACATACATACATAGCTGAACATACATACATATCTATAAGATACATATATTACATATCCGCCGACCCCAGCGTGCAGCAGGGGGAGCGCGTCAGAGCAGCAACGGACGTAAGATTCATTATGCGTACTAAGGGGGTGGCGCCTGGGCACAGAGTTCGTCGTTCAGGAGGGTGGGGCTAAAGCCCTGCGGGACCAGCGTTTTCCAGCCTTTAACCTGGTACTTTAAGCGGGTTTCAAAGGCAACGTTA
>BGPT01002412.1:34321-84321 GCA_003297045.1 Symbiodinium sp. clade C Y103 | reverse complement strand
GCTGGGCTGGAATTCGAGATCCTGGTGCGATGTGAATATGAATCACTGGGATGGAGCGCTCACGTGGTGATGTGCCTATGAGTTTTGCTGGGTTGGCGAAGTACAATTCTGGCATGATGATTGTTTACAATGGCCATGGTACGAATAGCAGATCCCGGAGCAATCCAGACGAGCCCAATGCGAGATGGCAACAGTTTGTGCCTGTGACTATAGGCATGGACAGTGGTAGCTGCTTGCGTGACAATGAAGCGGTGATGCAACAGCGGTGTTGGAGCCCAGAAGCTGATTTTCCAGGTCTGACTACAGGCATGGAGCGTGAAGCGTTCCTGTTGACCGTGGATGACTACTTTTGCAGCAACTCTGGCAATTTCAACCGTGTTGCATGGATGAACAGTTTCAAAGGTGAGATGGTTTTCATGTCTTCCAGAGCTACGCTGGCAATTTCTACACGTGCAGTGGCAACTCTAAGGGTTGTAACGGTGATCAGTGCGGTTTTGGTAGTATCGACATTTGCAACCAGTTTCAGTGCAAATTTGGCAATTTCTACATGCATGACCTCATTCAGAGCAGTTCTGGCCATTTCAACCTTGGTAACCACATTCATAGCAGTTCTGGCAATTTCCAATCCCTGAGCCTTGGGACAACGTGCAGTTGCTTGACAACATGGTTTGTGCGATGGTGGATGTTTCAACATCGAGTGCATCCAGGAGTTTGCAGTGCAGTGCAATCACAACAGGACGGTGTTGACGCTTGGATTTGTGGTACAATGGACGTTGAAAGTTTTAGTCGGTCACAATGCAGTACAGGTTGCAAATGTCTTGCGCGGTGCAAATGCGTGGACTACGAGATGAAGTATGATGTATGACTTCTTTTACAACTGGTCTGACGCTGAGTGGATCAATGGTGAATCTGACAGGTTTGCATTAGTTGGTTCAACAGCAGTGGATGGTATCCTCAGACTTGCTTGGACAGTTTGGAGCTTGATGGACACAACTGTGAGATTTCTGGCAATGCGTACAGGAGTCCAAAACAGTGTGGCAGCTCTTACAACGACAGTGATGGCATGTCTGGCATGGTACTATGTGGAAAAGGTGAGCGACTTGAGCAGTGTCAAGGACTTGCAGTGCAGGCTGGACAGGAGACGGTGCAGACAGAAATCGATGCAAATTCAGAGGCAATTGCTTGCGGTGATTTTCTTGTGTGGGATGTCAAATGCCCATGCAATGGAAGGACAATCCCAACCTGGTACGCAAGAAGCATTTTTTCAACGCATGAGCGCAATGGCTGAAGCTGCAACCTGTGCAGCGGCTGCAGCAGAAGAAGCTTTGAGGAGGTCGAATCCAGGTGGGGGTAGTGCCAACGATGGTTTGCAGGCAGCCTCAAGAATTTTGAAACCTCCAGACACATTCAATGGTGACGATGTGATGCAGTTCCAGCAATGGAAACATCAGTTCACAAGCTGGCTTTGTTTTGGAGATGGACGATACAGTGAAATCCTCGACATTCTGGAGAAGAAGGGGAAGCGCCCCCATGGGCAAGCTACAATGTGGATGAGCGCCTGATGTCTCAGAAGTTGTATGCAGTGCTCACTTCCTATCTTCAAGGCAAGTGTGCCCACATGGTCAGGTCAGAAGCCGCATCCAAGGATGGTTTCAAATTGCGGCATACACTCAATCAGGAGTTCATGCCAAGCGCACGTCAGAGGAGCCTAGCCCTAGCCCTAGCTCAAGCACTTGGATCTTGAATCTTACCCATGCTTCAGCAAGGACCGTTCTGCCTTTCAGTCAATTTTGAACTATGAGCAGTTGGTGTTGGAGTATGAGCAGGCAAGTGGCAGTGTTTACCCAAAGGAGCTCATGGCAGCAACTTTAATCAGGTGTTGTCAACCTCGACTACGGGAACAGATTCAACTTTCTATTTCGGACACAACAAGCTATGCTGATATCTGAGAGCGGATTACTGCGCGTGAGCGTGTTTCCAAGACTTGGACAAGCGACCAAGTGCTGAAGCGCGTGAATGATGCTGGAGCTGGTGATATTGGACCCATTCCAATGGAAGTTGATAGAATCGAGAAGGGCAAGGGCAAAGGCAAGCAGAAAGGCAAAGGACGTGGATTTTCTGGCAGTGAGTGGATCGATGGATGGTCATTTGGCCGTGGACGAGGACGAGGACGCAGCAACAAAGGCAAAGGAAAAGGGAAGTCAAAAGGAAAATCAAAAGGAAAGAAAGGTGGTGCTAAGGGAGGAAATGCCAAAGGAAAGAATATTGGTGGACGTGGCAACAAGGTGTCCTATGGACAATGCTCAACTGCTATGAGTATGGGCACTGGGCTAGAGACTGTCCCAGCATGGTGAATTAAGTTGGGAAACAAGACCCTGTCTCTCCCAACACAAGCCAGCAGGCTACTTCCTCAACAATGCCTGCAGCCGACAGCTACAGTTCGAAGGATTTTCCAGTTTGGAAGCCCAGTTCCTTCCTCAAGCCCATCTTCACCAACTTCTCCAGCGTCTTTCAGCAGTTCTCATGTGCGCATGGTACTCTTTCATGACCCTGAAGTTGGATGGACTGAAATTTCCAACAGTGATGCTGAACAAGAATGGGTAATTCTCGACAGTGGATCCGATGTAAGCCTTCTTCCTGCAAAGCACCAAGCTGATGATCACCCCAGTGATGTGCAAGGAACTTTGCAAAACTGTCAAGGTGGAGCTCTTCAGGCGACTGGTACAAAGCGTGCTGAGCTTTTGGCAGTTACAACTGAAGGTGAAGAGGTCTTGTTGCAGCATGATTTCATTGTTGGAAATGTAACTTCATGTTTGGCGAGCTTGGGTCAACTATATCAAGGCGGATGGTTAATACACGAGGATGAAACAGATAGCAGTCTCAGTTTGCGATCCCCTGGAAATGAGATCGAGATACCCATTGAGTATCGAAATCGCTCTTTTGCCATCAAGGCCCACGTGAGACAGGTGTCTGATATGGCATGAAGTTCCAATGTGGCAGCAGGTGACAATGGTGAGCTTGCAGTTAGAACGGTTGTTCATGTCGATGATGAGATCGAGAATGCGGCTTTGGTCAAATGGGAGATGACTGCAGATGGAACCCCTTTCCTCAGAAAATTGACCACCAGCTTTGTCGACCCAAGAGATGTTTGGCCCTTCTGGCCATATCGAACTACGCTCAGAAAGACTGACCTTGGAAAGTGGTTGAACTTTCTCGCAAGTTCAGTGATTTGCGCAACCCTTCTGGGATGATTGATCAATTTCTTCTCACAATTGGATTTGAAGATGAGTGTGAATCTTTAACCTTGCTGGGTGTTGAACCACAAACACTGTTGGAGTTGGGATTAGTTGTTGGCGATGAAGCAGGCGATGTGGTGTTTGGACAAGATGATGATGAGTTTGGTGTTTCAGGTTTACGAGACGAATTGCTTGCAGCAGCATCAGAACCATCAAGTGGATCCCAATTTCCTGCAGTGCTTCCACGTGAGGATGTGGAACAGGTGCCTGGTGCAATCGAAGTTGAACCCAGTGAGGAGATTGAAGCTGTGCCTGAAGTTGTGGAAGAGTCAGCAGTAGATTCACTTGTTGTCCATGATGATTTGGTGGCGACAGCCCGATCAAGTGTCAAACTTCTTCGTGATGCTCGCGGATGGCTTGGAGTGTCTTAGGCTGGATCAAAAGGTCGCATGTTTGAGAGGTGCAAGAAAGCACACGAACTTGCACTGAGGAGGGGCTTGGTAGAATCAGCGCAGGAGCAGTATCGATCATTGCAGCTTGATGCAGTTGCCGTGCCTGTTCCTCCACAGCCTAGTGACAGAGACAGAAGCCTTCATGAGCTGACCCATACACACCATGGTGCAAGTTGTGTGTGATGAGTCGAGCAAAGGCCAATCATCACTCTCATGGTCCTGATCCTGAAGGTGCAGCGCAGCGTGCGCACCCCACTATCCAATGTGATTTCTTCTTCATGGAGCCAGGAAAGGAAGGTGCAGTTGTAGCCCTTTTGGCTGTGGATGTTTGGTCGCGCTATGTGACAGTGGCCCCACTTAAGCAGCGCCTTGCCCAAACTGTGGGCCAAGCCTTGGTGAAGTTCACCAGCCATGTTCGAGAAGGCACTGTGGAAATTGCATTTGACAACGAGCCAGTGCTGGTGGCTGGGGTAGCGTCTTGCAAGGCTGCTCGTGCAAAGAATGGCTTTGGTACACTTGTGAGTCCCAACAACTCCTATGACAAAGGGCGCACAGGAGTGGCTGAACGGTTTGTTCAGACCATACGTGGACTTCAAAAGACGCTGCTATGCCATGTGGAGGCTGAGATCAAGGCGACCATTGCCTCTGGACATGTTGCTATTCAATGGGCTGCAATCCATGCTTCATGGCTCTACAACAGGTACAATGTACATGCAACGTTGAAGACAACTCCGTTTCAGAGTTTGTGGGGCCGACCGTACAATGGCAAGATTGCGAGCTTTGGCCAAACAGTTTTTGGACTGGACCCAAAGGCCACAAAGTACAAACCTGCATGGAGAAGGGGTGCTTGGCTTGGAAAGGATGTTGCTGACATGGACCTCATTTCAACAGATGGTCAGAGCATCATTCGTACCAAGGTAGTCAGAAAGATTGCCAATCAATGGGATGCTGACCTACTACTTGGAATGACAGACGATGGCCCTATGGACTTCTTTGGACACAGGCAAGTCAAACCAAAACAGAAGGTGGTTGCTCTTCCAGCCCCTTTTCCTCAGGAGATTGATGAAGAAGTAGAAGCAGTACGTGACCGAGAGCTTTCAGATGGCTATTCAGCTTCTGAACCTTTGGATACAGCAGATGTAGAAGGACGACAAGATCCAATGGAAGCGCAAGCTTGGGAAGATGCTGGATTGGAACATGTGTCAGATACAGAAGGCCAAAACAGAACTTCTGGTTCAGGTGGGTCAATTTCACCTGGAATGATGGCACCAATGACTCCCTTGTCTGAAGGAGCCGAGGTAGATGAAGACGTTGACAGTCCAACAGCTTCTCACAAGCATGCTTCTAGCAGTCCTCTTGCAAATGAAGGTGTGAAAGCTCAGAAGATGATGAAGACCCTACACCGACACCAAAGGTCAAAGCAGCTAAGGTTGAGGGCAATGTCAACCAGATCGCTGAGGTTGAGCTTTGTCACAACGATGGGGATTTTTGATGCTGGCTTGGAAGAACTTGATTTTCTCAACATGGATGAGGACGAGTGCATTGCAGGACAGGCAGAAGGCGCAGGACCACCAGAAGTCAATGCAGAAAAGCTCAAGGAGTGAGATGAGCAAGCTGCACTGGATGAGTTCGACAAACTCTACAGGATGGAAGTTATTCAACCTGTGTCTCTCAGTCCTGAGGAAGCTAGCAACTCAAACACGGTGGATACAACTTTGGTGTTTGACCGGAGGTACCGCAATGACAGCTGGATTCGATTGTGCAGGGTGGTTGCGCGAGAGTTCAGAACCAGCAACACAGATGAGACAAGATTTGCACCTACGTCAGCATTTGCAGCTGTGCGCATGTTGTTGATATTTGCATTGATCTACAACTTGGCGGTCACAGCATTGGACATTTCCGATGCGTTTTTGATGGTGCCCCAAGTGGAAGTGATGTTTGTTGTCATTCCTCAATGGGTCGGAGGGTCCGAGAACTTACCCAAAGAGGATACCCGTTGGAGACTACTCAAGTGTCTCCCGGGACAGCGCAATGCGGCATTGAGGTGGCACTTGCACTTTGCCCTGATCTGTGAAGATGCTGGACTACAAGCTTTTCCACGTACACTTACGGTGATGAGACATGGTGACCTCAACAGAAAGGTTTTCATCAATGTGCGTGTGGACGACATCTTGTTGATCTGCAAACCAGAAGATGTGCCATGGTTTCAACAGACAGTTGGCGCAACTTTGAAGATGAAGATTGATGGGCCTCACGTGTTGGCCAGTGGTGAACAGGTGATGTACCTCAAGAAACGCATTAATTACGCTCAAGGATGATGGCATTCTCATACAACCAAATGCCACCTATGTTCCAAAACTGATCTCTCTTCTCAAGGTCAGTGGTCGTAGAAGTAAGGATTGCCTCATCATGCAACACTGGAATCATTCAGTGCGGATCTTGCCCTTGACTCCGAGAATTTGACCAATGACCAAACAGCAGTTTTCAGGTCTGGATTGGGTCTGGCATTATATGTTGCAATGGACAGGCCTGACATTCAATTTGCTGTGAAGACATTGTCGTCTTACATGTCGAGACCAAGCATCAAAGCTATGGCAGCATTGCAACACCTTGCATCCTATTTGGATGGGACCCCAGACAATGGTGTGCTGCTCAGGTTGACTGACGAGGGCAAGACAGTCTTTGATTTCTGGAATGATGATGTGCTGGTGAGTGATGAAGCTTCAATTCCAGATGTGCGTGCGGACAGCCAATTTGTGTTGGAGGCATTCAGTGATTCATCTTGGGCAGATTGCAAGTCAACGCGTCAAAGCACGAGTTCAGGTGTCATTTTCTTAAATGGATCTCTTGTGATGAGTGTCTGCAGGACACAAGCTTCAGTTGCTCTTTCCTCATGTGAAGCTGAGTTGTACGCAGCAAATGGATTGATGGCGGAGAGCATTTACCTCTACAGACTTTACAAGTTCTTGTGCGGTGTGAAACCAACAGTGAAAAGGTGCAGCAACGGCTTTTCCTGGACTCCTCTTCAGCTCTTGGCCTCATACGCCGAACCGGGACAGGCAGGCCGAAATACATCCACATCAAGCAGTTCTTTCTGCAGAACCTCTTGCGCAATGGAGCTTTCACGGTGCACAAGGTCAACGCTCGTATCAACCCTGGAGATCTCAATACAAAACGGCTTGGAGGTGAAAGACGAAGTTTCTTTGGAAGGCTGATTGGCCTGTATCAGCCCAATGATGATGAGAAGAATGATGACAGCGCAGTGAGGCAGATCAAGAAGATCAACAGAGCTACAAAGGAGCAATGTGTGAGGCTGATGCAAATGGCAGGTCTCACTATGAACATGTGCATGCAGTTGAAAGGATGTGTGCGGGTGGACCACAGTGAGTACAACAGCAGCAATTCCAACTGCTCAAGTGATATCAGCGATTTGCAGATGATCTGGCGGACAGTGGTCGAGTTCATGCTAGATTTGGCACGGATGGTGATTTACTATGTCTTCGCGACAGCTGCGTGGGTTCTATTCTTCATGGTCCAGATTGCAGGTGTTACAACAATTTCACTTGCAGTGATGTTCATGCTTTGGGGACCAATGATCTGGAGGCACTTCCAGTTTCTACGTGGTTTCTCAACACGCAGTGCCCCATGGCTTATGGGACTAATGCACAAGTGGTTCATCAAACCAAGTTTGCAAATCTCTTGGTGGCTGCTGAAATGTGAGATTGCCTTTCTCCATGCAAGGTTCCGAGAAGAACGCCAGGAAGGTGACATGATGGTCGACATTGAGACAATTTTTGAAGCCTTGGATGAGTATTTGACAGGCGGGCAAACTCACATAGGTGCAGCAGCAGCACTTCTGGAACCAGAAGGTGAGGAACCCAATGCAGAGCCTCAAGTAGAACCAGTTGCCCCAGACGAAGCAGAACCATTTGCCCCAGATGATGATATTGGTGAAATTGCATACCAGCATGCCAGGAGACTCAATGGAGTCAGAACAGAAAGGAGAGAGCTTGCAATGACCCATGGTGATGGGGATGGAAATGAGGATGAAGATATGCTGGGATTCCCCAACTCGTAGACAGCGCTACTTGGACAGCACCATGGACGAAGTGAGTGATCCTGAAGAATGGGCTACAATCCACTATGGTGACAGGGATGAGTTTAACCATGAGCGCATGGTAGCTTTCTCTCAGGTCAATCAATGGAGATTGGCAAATGCATTCGGTACTTTGCAATATCGTCGTGCCAATGCCGAGGTGGCAAGAAATTGGGAGGAAGTAGCAAACTACGACCGAGCAATCAGTGAAGTGGAAACCCTACAGGACATTGCGTAGTTGGCCATAGACCTCAAACCACTTTTTCTGGAACCAATTCGAAAGTTGAATTCACGCACAGATGGCTTGGTAAAGAGTCAATCTGCATGGTGGTTTCAATCACAAAGGTGATTTGAACCCACGGTGGGGCGTGAAGTTTTCTCCATCGGACTCATGTGCATTCAATAGGCTCCAGGTGGATGAGGTGATGCAGAGAAAATTAGCATGGCCTTGGAAGGATGACACGCACAAATCTGTGCTTACCGTTGGCCCAAACAGTGGCTCAAAGATAGGTGTGCGGAGAAAAGGTCTTCGGTTGAGCGCGCCCTTGAGTTTTGTCAAGAATTCAACGCGCTAGCCTCACGATGCCGCAGGTGCCACACAAGCGAGAAAAACATGGTGAAGATCTTAGGCAATTTGGTAAGTTTTGGCTCCAACATGGTTACCATGCGACATGCAAGGTTATAACTTCCAAATGCTGCAAATATAAGGCGAACAGGAATCCGAAAAAAATCCCCAAAGCGACCCGGACAAATTGACCCGGACAAATCGACCCGGACAAATTCCCCATATATTTCCGCACCCTTGAAATATGACCATGTTGGCATTGAGAAATCCATGTTGATGTGAAAACACAGGGATTTGGACTTATGTTCAGCCTATCTTATGACATTTAGACTTGTTTTGAACCCAAGTGTTTGTGCTATGTTCTGCCAGTGCTGGGCCATTTTGGCCTATATGACCGATATATACCGATATGAGATATGCAATTTTGGTCTCATGTTGGGTTTATTTCAGGTTTGTATTTGGCACCTAAGCTGATTTGACAATTTTTCCAAAATGTGGAAAACCACCAAAATTTTGGAAATCAAAAACGACCCCCAAACTTAACTTTATAATGTTTGCAATTTTGATCCGTTTCATGCGTGCAAGGGAAGCAAAGGAAGGCTTTGGCACCTTCGGTGCGGTATTCGGTTTTGGCATGCAATCAGTTGTGGGTTCGTGTTGAAAAATTTTTCAGGCAAACACAAATCACGAAATGTATTCCAGTAATGCATTCGCTTGCAGACATTGTTTATGTTTTGTGTTTTGCATTGTTTCTAGCATCCAAACGCAAACATTTTTTACATAAATTTCTCTGCTTCCCTCCAACAAATCGGCGCTGATTCCGTGTCGCTGGGTTCGAATAATGTAAACCAAGGAAAAATATTTTTATGCAATTTTTTCATCCGTGAATCGTTGACTGATTGCATGTTCCGTTGTTGGTTTCAAGACCCGGCGCGCAAGACTGTGACTTTCAACACGTTGCTAATTTGTCCATCCAAAACCCTGTGAATGCTAATCAACCAAGTTAATGTTCAATACGATGCATGCGGCATGCCGCATATCAAAACCGTAACGGGGATTTTTGAAAATTCAAAGCACGCAAGTGCGTGTCCTTAATTGTTGTGTGTAATCCCGGTTTTCCAACTTTTGAATTCGGCCATGGCTTACCTCAACGCACTTGTTGTTGTGGGAGCTTGCAACCTAGTTGGTCTTGAAAATCCGTTTGCGACCAGAATTGCAGTCTGTGGAAATTTTTGTTTGCTTGTTGAGGCCATCATATTGAGCGTTATGCTCATCATACTGCTGATCGTCAAGTCAAGTCATCAAGCTCAACCACAGCCTGAGACAGACTTGGAGCTGGGAGCAGTGCACTCGGTTGGATGTGCATCATGTTTGGACCAAATGTACACCCTAACATTGATGGAAATTGGACACGCAGCAGAGACCCATGAATCAAGTCCAAACCCAGGCGCTCCCCGCTGCGACGATCCTTGTTACTTCCAATTCACACAGTGTGTGGACAAAGCAAGAGGTGACAACGGTGTCACAATCACAGGCTGGAACCAATAAAAAAAACATTAAAACATTAATCTTGTGCAAAACACGTGATTTGATTGCAGGACCCGGAAATGTTGTAAAATGGTACAATGCAGATTGGATTGCGCTGGAGGTTTCAGTGAACACCATAAGTCACAGTACATCACAGTCTTCAGGTCCGGACCTTGACCGGAATTTTTTGTGTGTTTCTGAGACATTTTGATTTTTTTTTGTGTTTGTGCAGTTTGCAAACGGCAAATCAAAGGTGGCGATGTCTTCCAGGCGGAGCGAGGCACTGCGGAGGAGCCTGTTGAATTTTTTGGTGTTGACAGTTTGGCCACAGCAAACCACGATTAAGTCCAGAATTGCTAGCTTTGGCAAATGTGAGGTTTTTGAATGCACTTTGATATCCAGATTTCAATTTTTTTGAGGATTCTGCTCAGTGCCCGCTTCAGTCGCCAACGGTCACAGGCCGTTGCAACAGAGCAAAGTCGAACGAGATTCAGGAATGTATTCATTCGTATTTTGTCAGGCATAGCAGTGATACCCTCGTCTGGGACTTTGCAGTGCAGTGCTTTTGAGGATGCTTGGATTGCATGGATGCAGGATTGAAGTATGGCACACCAAAAACTATTTGTGTCCAACATGTCAATCTTCACAGCATTGAAATAGATTGAAATCGGATATTTACAGTAAGAGGCTTTGAAATACAAAGTGTGCAAGACGGAATGATCTGAATGCTTGCGCCAATTTTGGACATCTCCAGGGCCCAGGTTGCGAAACGTCTGTGGTTTTAACACAAGAGATCGAAAGGATCTTTTTGAATGGACAGGGTCACCCAAACAGGCTTTCTACCACAGATTATTCTGCAACGGTTTACAAACATGTCATCGGGTCTCATTTGGACATCTTCAGAGCTGCGATCCATTAATATAAGTTCTGGACTCAGGAGGGATCAAACCCTTCCACACAGACACACACACACATGCACATTGCTTCCTTCCATTCATTCACGAAACACATTCGATTTGAAACGAAATTTCTCCACAAAACGATCACAGTTCCTTTCTCTTTGTGAGCAAGTATCAAGTGCTACGCAGGCATCATGGGCATCACTCGTAGTCTATTTTCTATCCCACTTTCCCTAGTTCTTGAATCCTCCGGCATGTGAATCTGGTTGGAATCTTTCTGAACTGATCAGTGAAGAATTCTATGCTTTGAGTCTCGAGGAGACATCATTGTCAAGCAAAGAAGAAAGTGCAGCCAGCGTCCTGACGCAAGCCGGATACTCAGATTGCCAGCTTGAAATGGTCAAATGATGGTCAAACCAGATTTTGGAATTTGATTTGAACATACGGGAAGTCATTGGAGACCCTCACTGCAGTCTTGCTTGTTGTGCTGGCAAAGGTTCCAAACCAAGAGAAGTCATCAGGTGCAGACTTAAATTGGGGTGGCAGCGCAGCTATGTTGCATAGTTGTGGGATGATGCATTTTGTCAAAGAATTTTCATGAGCATATCGAGCAACTTTAAGGTGGTGACGCCTTCCCGGGTGAGGTAGGCACTTCCGAGGAGGAGTGCGGCCAGAAGCATCATTTACATTCAACATCATTCAACTGTGATGATTGGAATCCGGCAGTTGCTTGTGTTTCATCAACTAATTGAACTTGGGAAGGATTTCGATGAGTGCCCACCGCGCTCCCCGAAAGGTGCAGGCAAATTTCTTGCAAGCTTTGTTTAGGGTTGAAAGCAACATGGACAATGACGAACCCAGATGACATGAAGATTCTAACAAGAGAGAGCTTTTGTGACGAGATGCGCTAGGCCTTGCAGTGATCCCCACAAACCTGCAAAGCAGCACACTTGAGGAGGCCAGTTTATCGCGGTTTATCGCAGTTTATTCTTGTCTTCCGTTGACTCTTGGCNCTTGCAGTGATCCCCACAAACCTGCAAAGCAGCACACTTGAGGAGGCCAGTTTATCGCGGTTTATCGCAGTTTATTCTTGTCTTCCGTTGACTCTTGGCAATTCACGTGCATACAGAAAGCTTTTCCCAAACCCATCACAACCCATGACGACCCATCACAACCTATCACAACCCATCAAACGCCGTCACAATCCCTTCATGACAGTAGATTAGATATGTTGACACGGANAACCCATCACAACCCATGACGACCCATCACAACCTATCACAACCCATCAAACGCCGTCACAATCCCTTCATGACAGTAGATTAGATATGTTGACACGGACACCTGGGCTGCCATATATGCTTGTCTCATGATTTGCCTTGATTTGCAATGTTTCTGATACTGAAGGAGGCCACAGAGTCATCACCAAGTGTAGACAAAAGTGCAGCCAGCGTCCTGACGCAAGCCGGATACTCAGNCTTGATTTGCAATGTTTCTGATACTGAAGGAGGCCACAGAGTCATCACCAAGTGTAGACAAAAGTGCAGCCAGCGTCCTGACGCAAGCCGGATACTCAGATTGCCAGTTTGAAATGGTCAAATGATGGTCAAACCAGATTTTGGAATTTGATTTGAACACACGGGAAGTCATTGGAGACCCTCACTGCAGTCTTGCTTGTTGTGCTGGCAAAGGTTCCAAACCAAGAGAAGTCATCAGGTGCAGACTTAAATTGGGGTGNCTTGCAGTGATCCCCACAAACCTGCAAAGCAGCACACTTGAGGAGGCCAGTTTATCGCGGTTTATCGCAGTTTATTCTTGTCTTCCGTTGACTCTTGGCCATTCACGTGCATACAGAAAGCTTTTCCCAAACCCATCACAACCCATCACAACCCATGACGACCCATCACAACCTATCACAACCCATCAAACGCCGTCACAATCCCTTCATGACAGTAGATTAGATATGTTGACACGGANCTTGATTTGCAATGTTTCTGATACTGAAGGAGGCCACAGAGTCATCACCAAGTGTAGACAAAAGTGCAGCCAGCGTCCTGACGCAAGCCGGATACTCAGGTTGTCCCTTCCAAGTGTTGTAGAAGTTCTCCAGTGGTGCTCAAATATTGCTGTTTCTGAACTACATTGGAATTGCTTGCAAAAGGAGAAGCTTCAAGATTCTAGACTGCTTTTAATGTGTTATAGGCTATACTATAGGCATAGGTGTGCTGGTAAGATGCCTGAAATGCCTCTGACCCTTGGCCTTGGTTGTTGAAGTGATTGAAACTGTCCATGCCCAAGGTTCCAAATGACACGAAGCCCTCAGGTGTCGTAAGTGTTCTGCTTTGCTGACTTTGACCTGGGCTTTAAACAACTCTCGCCACCAACCAGTGCACAGGAGGCGAAGCCATCGCGAAGCGAAGTTCTGAGGACCCAGCACCTTCTCAGAGCACCTTCTCAGACTTCTGTTCAGTTAAGTGCTTCAGTGTCATCGATGCTTTTGCCCACTTGCAACAGGGCTTGCTCCAATGGCCACGCAAAGTAAAGGACTACTATGGAAACATATGGGAACACTTATGGGCACATATAGAAACAGGATATGGAAACCATAGTGCTTGCGAAACCATGTTTGCCACCTTCAGCTGATCTGTTCGGAGGAGGCATCCGAAGCAGTTTCTGACAAACACGCTGAAGGTGCTGCCATCAAATCAAACAGTGCTGGGAGCTTTAAGAGGGGGAGGAAAGGAAAGAAGGTCAATTGTATATATATATATATATAATATAATATATATATATTATATATTATATATTATATATATTATATATTATATATATTATATATTATATATATTATATATTATATATATTATATATTATATATATTATATATTATATATATTATATATATTATATATATTATATATATTATATATATTATATATATTATATATATTATATATTATATATTATATATATTATATATATTATATATTATATATATTATATATATATATATATTATATACATTATATATACTATATATATATTATATATATTATATTATATATATATTATATATTATATATATATATTATATATATATATTATATATTATATATATATATCATATATAGTTTTTTAAGTATTTTTTTAAGAATATGCTCTTACTTTTCATATTCTTACCGCGTTGGTTGTGGGACCAGGAGATCAGGCAGTGCAGAGCAGTGTCCCTCCAGAGGCTGGGTGTTTGTCACGATTACGCTGCCCGCGCTTCCCTTTCTACTGTGATCAATGAGTCATCAAGCTATTTGCAAGGTCTTTGACAAAAACTGTTGTGGAAAGAGGTCTTTTGGACTTTTGTTCAAGACTTCCTCAAAACAGTTCTACCAACTTGCCACATTGACTTGCAATGGTGTGCCCACCAGACCCGTTGCTGCTTATGAGGCCGAGAAAGCAGATAAAGCCCCAGGCACAAATGCTGCACAAATGCTGACTTGCCAAGAAACGAACTTAGAAATGAACTTGGTCGCAGTGGATCCATGTCTGATTTTGTTGGCTTTGCAATCAGTCGACTTTCTGGTCACTGTGGCAGAATTGGAGATGGGACAATGTTGCTGAGTCAGCATGATTTGGCTTATTCTTGCAATGAAAGACTTCCAGCAGTTATACCTTGGCCAACAAGCAGTAGATTCCTCTGTACTTGAAAACACTTGTTGTGTTTTCATGCGCTAGAAGAAGCCACAAGAACTGATGTTGTTGCAGGGATGTGGGATGCAGAGTGTGGGTATCCGAATATGTTGGAGTCCCTCCAAGCATTTTGGGACCCAGTGAAGCCAAAAAGAGGCTCTGATGCCAGAATTTTTTCGATGTGTTGGATTATGAGACAGGCGGCAAAGTCGTCACGATGGAGCGAAGTACCTCAGAGGACTTCGCCAAGACGTGCTCCAAGATGTGCCCCATGATTCCATTGAATTCCCTGGAATGGAATTGCACCAAATTCCAGTGGATTCAGTTGAACTCCATCGTGCTTTCTTTGAAGTCCACCATATCCGTTTCGGCACCTTTTATTGTTCCAAAAACACAGGCGACAGATTGTTGCAGCACCTTTAGTCTTTGATCTAGGAGTCTGGAGAGCGAGTGGCTTCTGAACAAGATGAAGAAGGCTGACTCCATGTGGGTGTCCAAATTGTCAGCGCATCTACCAAGCAAGAAAACATTTGAAACTAGGAAGGAACAAGGGTTATGGATGTGTGGAGAAGTCAGACAAAGCAAAACTATGCAAAACTCAAGAATTTGGAGGTGTTGCTGCGGTGTTGCTGCAGTGTTGCTGCTCTGATTCCTGCCCAGATTGCCAAGTGGCTTTGCTGTTCTTGTCCATTCAGTTGTGGCATCGAGTGATTATCGGCTTGATCTCTTGACCGTCTTTACCGTCACTTTCCATCTGTGACTCTGCACCGAGCAGTGAGTGGGTGTTTCTTGATCAGGTGCTGGCGGATTGCAGTGCAGTGATCCCTATGAGGTTGGTGAATCTGTGAATCCGGACACATTTCGACGTAATTGGTGTACCCGGTATCGAGTCAATGAGCCATACATGAATCTTGTGAATGGACAACCTACACTGAAGAGCTTTTCGTTCAATGAGATTTACATGTCAGGGGGACAAGCCACCAACACCGCGCGCACACCTGAAAGGAAAATACAGTATATACATTTTTGACCTTTTGAAGATTTGCAAAGCCAGTCCTTCATGTTCAGCCTGCTTCCTGTGAGGAGGGCAAGGCAAAGATTGCGCTTGCGAATTGCGACAAGATCTTGGAGAATTTGTATCTTGGTGGAGTCGAGGCAGTCTCAGACCATTCGCAGCTCACTTCTCAAGGAGTTCGAGCAATATGTGTTTGCTGCCGAGAGTTTGAAATTCCATCCAAGAGCTTTGCAACCGGTATCGACTACTACCGGGTGGACGTGGAGGATATGAGCAAAGAACCACTGGAAGAGTTCCTAGAAGAAGCAACTGATCCCTATCTGAGTATTTGGCAATGATTTTTTTCCAGTGGGAAACTTGCAAAGTTTGGAGGAACAAGGAACAAGGGAAGCCAGTCTATGAAAAATGCCGAGTTTCGACCAAGCTAAGGATTTCATATACTCATGGACCTCGCAAAACTTGCCAGTTTTAGTTCATTGCCGAGCTGGCGTTTCGCGGAGTGCGTCCGTGGTTTTGGCCTACATGGTCCGCTTTGCCAATTTCACTTTGAACGATGCCTTCGTATACCTCCGAGCAGCCAGACCTGCCGTAACTCCCAATCTGGGGTTCATGGAGAAACTGGTGGCATACGAGGACATGAAGCTTTTTGATTTCACTGTCTCAAGAGTATGTAAACAATCGAAAGGGTGGGCACAGGGGGCATAGGGCATTTCAAGTTGTTAGATTCATGACTTGAGTTGATCTTGTCTGGAACAATTTGCAGGAACAAACCAATGACACAGAAGGCACAATTGACACCCGTAAATACGAGAGTTGGTTTACCTTCCAGGCAGGGACAATGAAGAGAGGGAAAGAGAGAACGATAGAGAGAGCGCAGCGTTCCAGATGTTTTTTCTCTGCGGAATGTAAGTTTCGAAAGTTTCGTACGTTTCTTTACTCTCAATTTACTTTCAGTTACTTTCAAGATCTTTCAAACTGGTTTTCAAAGCCGCAGATTGGACGATTCGCCAGGCTTCATCGCCTGTAGCCATCCCGGACTTAAAGCCGGACGAAGCTTAAGATGGTGATGTTCAGCAACTGAGAAGGCCTAAACTACGGGAAGGTAGCTCTGAAACAGTGCGTACCACTCCCTACTTCGTCTGCTGAAAAAAAGAGTGTATTTGAAAGGGAGGGTTTTGAGGGAACTGCGACGAGAGAGGTGACTTCAACCACAAGGGTGTGTGTTTCTTTTGATTATATATGGTTTGAATCTTGATTCTGCAGTTTCCAGATCTTGGTTTACCAATCTTTGAGCGAAGCATAGCTACGAGCCCAACTTCTCATAGACGACGTTGAGACTCGTCGAGGGATGCGTTTTGCATCTCTTTGATACAAAATGGTGCTGCATTTGCCTTCCTAATCTCCCTGACAAGTTTGGTGCACAAGGAGTCAAGGATTCTTCGCAAGAAGTAGGATGGTTTGAGACTTTTGCCATCCTCCTGGCCGCAGCCTGGTTCTAGATTCTAAATGTTTTGTGACAGGAACTGTTGATCTCGTTCTGCTTGATCTTGCAGACTTGCTGTACCATTCAGTTTCAAAATCATTGATGGAGCTTTGATTCAGACACAGCTCTTTCCAAGCAAGTGTTTATACCCCAGCAAGTAGTGTACATGTTCCAGAATTAAAGGCACGTGGCTCTCATTTGCAGAATGACACTAGGGGTCCTTGCCGGATCAAAGATTTGGACATACATCAGGTGTTGTATTATGCTTTGGCCATGCCACCAAGAAAGCGGCCAAGTGCAGCAGTAGAGCCAAAAGCAAAAGGCTGGTCTTCAACGATATTTGAAGTATCAAAGAGTGATGGAGTGTGGAGCTGCAGAAGCATATTCTGTTTCTCGCACTTGCACTTCGAGCTTCCGGCTTTCTGAAGCTTGAAGGTCGTCCAAAGCGGCAGTCCAGACCCAAAGCTTCCAAGGCTCAGAAGCTTTCCTTTGAATCTTGTCGTTAGAGTCGGTTAGAGTCGTTTGGCTTGTAGATCCAAGTTACATCCAAGTTGCCTATTTTCGCATCTCACCAAAGGACCAAATGGATCCAAATGGACACATGTCCTGAGGTGGTTGAGGTGAAACGAACTGGCCTAGAGAGATGTGAAATGATGTGAACATGTGTGAACTGGTTTGAACATGTTTGAAATGATGTGGAATGAATATGAATATGTTTCAAATGAATTTCAGAAGAGTTTGCAGAGTGTTTGAAGAAAGCCAGTCAAGGGAGTCCAGTGCCGTCAGAATTCACCAGGCAGCTGCGGCAGATTCCGCATCAGGCAGGGTGCAGAAATCCCGTCCTTCCAGCAGCAATAAGCGCAGCAATAAGCGCAGCAACAAGTGCAGCAAAAAGCGCAGTAATAAGCGTAGCATCAGTTGTCAAATGTTCTTGTTTCGTCTTGGACGCTTTGTCATTCTTTGCAGTGCTCGTGAGCACATTCAGGGCGTATCCATGCCTATCCTGATTTGTTTTGGGCGTAACCTAGATATTCGTTTCGGAAGAATCCCAGAAGAATCGCATCTAGTTTCACCGATCAAGAGCAGCGACCCTCTTTGACTTTGTCCGAACTTGAAAATCTTGAAAGGAGTGGTAGACTTGGTAGACAGAGTAGTGAACACCGTGAACACTTACCAGGTGCTGCATTCCGGGCAGCTGCAGGGTCTAGCACTCAAGGGATCTGAAGGGGACAAGTGGCTGTTGGCAGAGGGTCCATTGGTAGGTTGTCCACGCTCTTCAGTAAGTCAGAATGGAATATGTCAAATAAGTGTGGCACAAGTGTGGCTTCAGCTGGGAAGCAAAACCTGGACGCAACAGCGATACACTTCTTGATCTGATGAATGCTTGCCTGTTGCTGTGCGTGAGGGGCCAATACCGGGGATAGATGGAAAAGTATAGCCATATGATGGTTTATAGAGTAAGATTTCGGACCATTGGCAACCAACACACGATGTCTACGGAAGTAGAACAAGCAACCTAAAGACAGGCTGCACGTTGCTTTTTGTTGCTTTTTCCTCCTGAATTGTGTCACCTCCTGTAGCTTCATCCTGCAGGCGCTTCTTGGTACCTCGAGAAGTAGTGGATGAAGAACTGCAATCACCAAATAGCGTTATAGGCTTTGAATTGCAATTCACTGGCTGTTGAATTGGCTTTCGTTTTGTTCACTATTGTCCACTCGCATCGAATAATCTCGAATCCAATTTGTCCGGCCAGGAGAGGGAGCCAGAGCAGCAGTGCTCTTTCACGAACCTGCATTTGACACTGCGGCTGTGCTGCTTGAACCGGGTGGAACTGTGCCTTGTCTGGCTTACTGCCCGATCTGCCCGTATGCAAGACTCATATGAGATCCAGATATTCTTGGCTTGTCAGTTGTTGAAGTTGCTGGCTTTAGGATTTTTTCAGCATGCACATTTGTATCATTTGTCAAGAGGGCTCACGGCCCAGAGCTAAGAGCTGAGGGAAGCAGAGCAGAAAATACCAAGATGATACAAAAAATGAATGAAGGCTTAGGATGATTAGGATGATTCGGATACTTCGGATGCTTCGGTAGTATTATTCAAATTTGAAACATTCTCAATATTCTTCACTTCGGTAGCCCTTGGCTTCTTGCGATTTCCTCAGTGCGCCCAGGAGCTGGCTGAAACGAATAGTACAGGCCAGAACTGCACAGAAATGAACCCAAAAAATCCCCGGTCATCTCCAGTCACACTGCACAAAATCGTGCACTACTTTCATGCGTGGATGCTTGGAAATGCTTGGGGCTGGGAAATCTTGAGCAAGCCGCAACAGTTTGCATTGAAACTCTTGGACTTGGAGTTCCTTTGAGTTCCCCTGGATCGCGCCTTGCCAGAATTAGAGATGCTGTACTTCGTCACTGAGGCAGAAGACAAGCAGGCACTCATTTGACTCATGTGAATTGTTCAGTTCAGTGAATACATGTGACCCGTGTCCCGGGCGCTCTGTGTGTTTTTTGTCCTGCACAGGGTGTTGATGTATTTGATGTGACAACCACAGTTTGGCAGGTGGAGTTTGAGCTTCCTGAGACCAGCTTCAAACAAAGCCTATCGCGCGGTGGAGAGGCCCATGGCCGCAACACCAGAATTGTGCACATGTTGCGTCGCATGTTACAACATGTTACAACTGTTACGACCCAAGTGACATAGGGCAAGGCTGAGTGGATTCGGATTCATTTCTCAGCCCAGCAAATAGCAGTCAGCATGTCTCAGCAGTCCTGCGGTGATTGTGCAGACCAGAATCTGCGTAAAATTTGCAAATGAGCTATGCTGTACCGCTTGTTGATGAAACATCAGTTTTGATGAAGGAACTGCTCAGCTCGGTATTGAAATCTCTGCTGACAGGTTCTGGTTCCACCTGGCGCAGCATTTACCCTTAGGCAAGCAAAGAATATTTCTGTCTTTTGGGAGCTCCGTTTCTCAGCTTGGGATGGCTGGGGTAGTGGTACCGTTTGTTTTTGCTTGGGGCACTTTCTCATTTGCAGGAACAACAGCGCGACGACGAGTGCGAAGCTGCTAGCAATTGTGCCACGGTAGGCTTTCTGAGACTCGTGCACGGACGTTTCACAACTTTTTCGAATGATTAGCACGAGTTGAACCATGCAGGCTGTGACAGTGTCTCAGAAAGAATTTTACTTTCTTTGAGGCCAAGAATGCCAAGAATGGACATTTTGACGTATTTTGACATTTACCAAATGGGCCAAGGTCACCGACTGTCACAACCTGAAATAAAAAAGCGCTTTGTCAGCTTTGTTCATACTTGCATTATCGGACGAAGCGCTTCTGCACTGGAAGTTTCCGAGTTGCAGCGAGGTCAAGCGGAAGCTAATTGAGCTTAGTGTGCTGTTCATACTTAATTAATGAGGAAGCGATGGGATGCGCGCGATTCAATTCGGTGCAAAGTTCCTCCACTTTGCAGCCTCTGTTTCCTGGGTTAATTTTTAATTTCTATGTGTCTATGGTGGTTTGGCTTTTAAGTTTTGTTCTTCTGCATTCAGCCTCTAAAGCCTTGACACGTACACCCCCAAATCTGGATGGAGTAGTGGAGCTGGTCTTCTGGATGCAAAGCTGCCGCTCAGCCATTTCACCTTTGGGCCTTGAATTCCGGTACATGTAGCGACATTCGCAAACAGTCTGTGGTCAGATTGAAGAAGACATGATAGGTGTTAAACCGGGATAAGCCAGGTAGGGTAGAAGATGAATTTCAGAAATTTGATACAGGTTCCTGGCATACTAAAGTTGCTCGGACAAGCAAAACAACAGCCATTGTCATGTACAAACGATACCACGCTTGATCTCCAGCCTGTGAAATGCAGCCGCAGCCTGGCCCAGGTATCAATTTGTTTTGTTGAGGAGAAAGCATTCTGGATATTTCTGAGTCACATCACTAAGAAGTCACAAGAAACCTGGAGTTTTCTTATGTGTTCTGACCATTTCTCTGAATATATGAGTCACAATGCAGGCACACCTACTGCTGCGAGTGGTTTGCGTGTTCAGGCTGCAGCACCAGCTTAACAAGCTTCACTTCACTGGAATGTCCATCGAAAGTTTATCGTGGACAGTGGGTTCAAAGGACATTCAAGTTGTCACGGATGCAAAACCAACATGTGACATGCTGCAACTTTGTCCAATTATCATTCGGATTTCAAGCACTTTGAATCCGTTTTTGAAATTGACAGTCATAGAACCCAGAGCCTGTCCTTGTTAAGATGTGCTTTGGGTTGTCTTTTCATTAGTCCTATGAGTGATCTTGCCAACATGACATAGTTCAAGGATTTACAGTACTGTAGATGAGTGGTGCATGTGTGAAAGGGTGCTATTGTGTGAAGGAGCCCTTACTGCAAAGCTTCACAATCACCGCTAGGGCTATCAGGCCTGTGACAGATGAAACTGGGAAGAATGTGGAATCCTGGAAACTGATTCGGAGTTGTATGGATCATTTCACAAGGCGATAGACCGAAAGGTTCAAAGCCATTCCTGGACTTTGCAGGCAGAGCCTTTAATGCTTTGCTTGGGATCACAATCCTTCGCCAAGGGCTTATATGCATTGAGCTCGACGGAAGATCGGCTTATCCTGTTGGCAACATGCAACGGGAATGGAGCATGTGTCAATGAGGTCCTAGGCGTTTGGAGCGGAAACATGTTTTTGCAGATGAAGGTGCATCTGCATGGGGTGAAGCATTGTGCTCGCATGGCGTGGAGGAGTCTATGAATTTGGTGTAGGCAGGATGTAGATGGATGTAGTGGAATGCCATGTGGCTACGCTGCGCCCAAATCCTTCATGCGTTTTCCTGCAGCATTTTTCTTCAAAGCAAGGTTTTGGCACTGCTGGTGTAAGATATTTTCCTCAGTGACCGGTATGCATTCCTCCAGTGGTCGCTTGGCATTCGCCGCCGTCACCGCCCTCTGGGTGTGGGTCGCCAGCACTGCCTTCGTTTCTTCGAACAGCGGTTCAAAGGCTCTGNTCCTCCAGTGGTCGCTTGGCATTCGCCGCCGTCACCGCCCTCTGGGTGTGGGTCGCCAGCACTGCCTTCGTTTCTTCGAACAGCGGTTCAAAGGCTCTGCGAGGAGTGGAGAGGGACTCCAATGCTGAATATGCTCCTTTCCCAGCAGCACCTGAGATGGGAGAGCAGCAAGTGCGCAGCGTGAACTCTGGCATGCAGGCCGTGCTGCTGGCAGCAGTTGTTGGATTGATGGCAGGTCTTGCTCCAGTTCGCGCTGAGGAAGCTGCGCCTGCAGAGACGGCTGCGCCACCTGCTGCATCCCCTGCAGATGTGGGTGACTTTCTGTCCGGCGGCAAAGCAGCAGGCCGGGTGACTGCTACAAAGTCCAAGTCTCGAAAGTCTTTGAAGAAGGAGAAGCCTGCTGCCGCTGGTGTCACTGTCACTGAGGATGACTCTGGCAAGAAGAAGCGAGTCATCTTTTCGCCTGCTGATGAGCTCGATGAGGATGAGCTGTCTCCNCCACCCGCCCAAACCAGCCCCTGCTCTTCTTGATCTACGCCACACCAGTGACCATCTACCTGACCTTCTATGTCTTGGGATCCCTGAACATCATCTGAGTGCGGAGTTTTTCATGTTTAGATTGAAGGGACATTGTCCAGGGAGTCCTGAGAAAGCATTTGGAATTGCTGCTGTGCATGTTTTGTGGCTTAGGTAAGAGTCAAGTATTATGAGGATATGACTTGATGTCGTAGTGTGTTGTGCTCTTCAGAGTGCTTTGCACATTTTGGCTTGTCTATATTCCATTGCATTCGACTAGTTTGGAGAGTGTGCAATGCCTTGTAGTGGTTGAGAGGCAAGTGCAACGATATGAAGTCGCAACGCCAGTCAATGGGGTCAAAAGTAGTTGACAATGCCTTGTTCGCAGGTCAGGCTGGAAACTGTCCCACCCCGTCTCAGTAATAATTTGCCTCTTGCCATGGCCTACTCCTCCAGTGGTCGCTTGGCATTCGCCGCCGTCACCGCCCTCTGGGTGTGGGTCGCCAGCACTGCCTTCGTTTCTTCGAACNCCTCTTGCCATGGCCTACTCCTCCAGTGGTCGCTTGGCATTCGCCGCCGTCACCGCCCTCTGGGTGTGGGTCGCCAGCACTGCCTTCGTTTCTTCGAACAGCGGTTCAAAGGCTCTGNTGCTGCCGCTGGTGTCACTGTCACTGAGGATGACTCTGGCAAGAAGAAGCGAGTCATCTTTTCGCCTGCTGATGAGCTCGATGAGGATGAGCTGTCTCCTACCCGCCCAAACCAGCCCCTGCTCTTCTTGATCTACGCCACACCAGTGACCATCTACCTGACCTTCTATGTCTTGGGATCCCTGAACATCATCTGAGCANCCCAAACCAGCCCCTGCTCTTCTTGATCTACGCCACACCAGTGACCATCTACCTGACCTTCTATGTCTTGGGATCCCTGAACATCATCTGAGCAGCTTGACGCTGCGTGCTTCCAGCACCCCGTTTTTCCGATCTCAAGAACTCCACAACACCCGGCAGACACAAAAATCATTGTAATGCAATTGAAGTGTGCCACGCAGTGCCACGCAGTGCCACGCAGTGCCACGCAGTGCCACGCAGTGCCAGTGTGCCTTCAATCTTTGTTGTGTACGGTTAAGCACCAGCGATGTCCATGGCGGCTGAAGCTTCAGCACGCTATTCATTGTTTGGTACTTTTGCCAGGTAGTGCAACACTGAAGATTATGGTGAGTTTGTGTCTGCTCAATATGTTAGATATGTATAAAGTTGATGATAGTTGTGTTGGTTGGCCTGTTCAGAATTCACCAGCATATCGTGTGGTGGCTTTGTTGGCTTTGTATGTTTCAGGCAGAAACCGGCCTGCAAAGAAGTGGACGGCTCAGACTCAGGGAGCTCAAGGCATGCCTGGCGATGTTCCGTCCTTTCAGATCTTTCAGGCTGCCCAATTACATGGTTCGAATCCTTGCTGGCTTCATTCTGGGCGAAATCATGGGTCCAGCCACCTTCGCAGGTGCCTGGAACAGCCACTGAACCTTGTACTGGCATACCAGCCTCTAAGAACTGACATACCAGCCTCTAAGAAGGCACAATAGACACCGTTGCTGGAAGGGCTGGAAGAGCTGCAAGTCTGGAACAGCTAGATGTCCTTTTTATATGTTTTTATTCTTTTTTCATTTCGATCATTTTGCCAGGCGGCTGGCCGTTCCTTTTTGCCTACACTGCTGTTTGTACCTCAAACGCTCCTGCGTCGTTCGTGATTTTTTCAGCTTGATCCTTCCAATGACTTCCCTCGCCCCTATGGCAACATTCTGAATCTTCTGCTCTCAAGGTTGTTTATTTGATCTCTGTCGAGTGCGCCGGGAGTGAAGGGAGGCTGCTCAGCGAGAGGGGCAATCTATCAACAACTAGGCACAGGATTGGAACTGCAGTGTCCAATCAAGTTCAAAGACGTATAAAAAAAGGAAGAGCAAGACTGGCACCGCAGTGTCCAGTCAAGCAATGCTATAATCGGCCAGGGCCAGCAGGCGGGCAGCAGTGAACCTAATCACGACTAATTGCAAACTGTAAGCCATACAGAACCTGTTGAATCTTGTTACCTTTTTTAAACTGATGTTTAAATGGGTATATCTGTCATTTTCTTTCACCCAAAATTCTTGTAGCTGGAACTTGCAAGACATGCAGTGCCAAGTTGTGTCAATTTAGGTACTCTCGACTGACTGCTTGTGTTTTGGAGCCTCCGCCTGTTAGGCTTGTTTGACGAAATGGACCGAACAATGTGTAGAGTGTAAAAGGTTTTTCTTGGCTTCATGAATCTTGATGACAAAGTAAGAAAGTGTTTTAAAGCTGCAATTCAGTGAAGACGCAGCATCGCCAGACAGGAGTAGGGGCCACCGATGTATTCGATTCAAATGTTTGACCGTGCAGCGCCAATATTGAAAGTGCTTCCAGGGCGCAGAAATGGGCACTTTTCCTGGTAAGCGCTTCAATTCTCTTGGCAGCGCATTGCAGAGCCTGGGCCGTAGAGAGGCAGACACAGATACAAACAGTATTTCTTGGCCACGCGATTGTGTTAGTTTTCTGATTCTGAAGCCGCCTCGGCTTCAAGCCCAGGTCCTGACCGGCATTTTTGAATGTGCCGCGGCCAGGCGCCTAGTGGTTTGAGGTTTGGAAGAGGCAATCAGTCGTTTTCATGCGTTTCATTCCTTTAAACACGCCCTTGAGAATTCATTGACACATTCTGTTTCTGACTTCACCGTCAAAATTCAGAGCCTGAAATTGAATTTGGAGACAGCTGTTGACTTGCACTTTGTCAAGACTTTCGCAATTATTTGAGGGCAAACATTGGCACTTTGCACATTTGCTGCACATTTGCTGCACATTTGTTGCACATTTGTTGCACATTTGTTGCACATTTGTTGCACATTTGTTGCACATGTTGATTCATTTTGTACTTTCATGGCCTCTTAGGTGACCCTCCTGGTGTTGCTACTTCTCTTGCAAGGCCACTCCCATGACCTCAATTTCAATATCAGGAGAATCAGAATCACCATTAAAAAAGGAGAGACTTGCTTGTGGGTTTGTAAGCAGGAGCGCAAGTTGGACAGAAAGATGCTGCGCAATGCCCATCAAGAGCGGATATACGTCTTTCTGATCTGCGTTGAGAGGCAACATCAGACCGCAGGATGGCTCGCCACCGATTTCGTTGCGCTCTCTGCGGGACATACAGCCTAGAAGATGCAGCCTCTGAAGAACACGAAATGTGCAACACTATGACCCGTTTCATCCCTTTTGGGTTTTGAATGATTTTGGGATGGAGGGTTTGGACACAGTGTGCAAAGCGCTTTGTAATCTAGTCAGCTCTCTTGAAGAATTGATAGGGTGTGACGTGTGATACAAGTGTGACATGGGCACAATGCAGGGATAGGATGTGACCACCAGGCCATGAAAGCTTCGGAGCAGGGTTTGCAATTTGACGCAGTGTGACAAAACAACAATAGACATGGACAGACCAAGTATGACCAAGTCACTTCAAGTCACTGGGTTGTCAATTGCTGAGGTTCTCCCACATTGCCTCTCAAGTCTTTGGAGTTTTCTACGTGGGTTATCTCCCATCGTACTGGGTTCGCCAGCCTTGTCAAAGCTTGTCAGAGCTTGTCAGAGCTTGTCATACAAAACTGGTCACAGCTTCCAAGCACAAACAAAAGGCGACTAGACATCAATGGCATTTCTGCACCATCATTTTCTGGACTCTCCTTGCAACACTTTTTGCAACAATGAAGCGACTGTGGGATCCTTTTCATTTTGCTCTTGCAAACATAGTGTATGTATGTGTATGTGCTGTATGCGAGTTGTTGCTTTGATGACAAGAGTCCTAAGGAAAAACTCAAATCCGTGAAAATAACTCGTCTATGAAATCTGTGAAGTCTGGAAGTCTGTGTCTTTTGGTTCTGATCTCTGCCAGATAAGACTGCGAGCCCTTGCTCCAGCTCTACCAGATGGAGCTCCCTCAGGCATGGACTTCGATTTCGATTGGATGTCAAGGATAGGTGCAACAAGGATCAAAAGGTGCAAAAGGTAATGCCCAGACAAACTTTATATATCTTTATATCATCTGATAGCCAAAAAATTCGGAGTGCCAAGAGTGGAGCGTGCTTGGAATTGGGCTGGAATGGCCACCCTTGTCGTATTGGGATTCACCAGAGTCAGTTGCAGAATGAAAAAGGTATACTTTTTGTGATACCTGTTGCATCGTAGCTTTGGCTCTGTTGCACTACGTGCATTCTGTGTCGATCGTGCCTTGAATTGTTCCTCGATTGCAAATCGCAGGTGAAATGCCAACATGATGTGAACGCAAGTGAGTTTTCAATTCACCTGGGAAGTTTGAATTTCTCGAATTTTCACTTTTTTCTGAATAACTCCGATGCACAAAAGCTGTTGACAGTGTCTCACTGTGTGTCTTAGCTAAGGTTGCGGAAGTGTTTAAGGCCCATGTCGGAGTGGCAAAGTATCGTGAGTCCGAGATGTCGAGCCATCGCGATTGCTGTCCTATCGGCTTTTGGCGCATTGCTTTTTGGGCTCGACATAGGACAAGAGAAACATAGAGAAACGAAAAAGAAACGAAAAAAGAAACGAAATAAACACTAGTTAAACAGCAATCAGAAGACTTCACACCTCTTCGTTTGACTGCATTTGTGACAATGATCTGCCTGGTGTCGTTGCAGGATACATTGCCCCTATCTTGGAGTGTGCTTCCTTCAAACGAGATGTGGCGCATCTCCCAGATTGGCAGAATCCGCGTGTCAGGATAGATGACTACACAGCAGGTTCTCCGACCCGGGATGATCGGTGTCTATTGGTGTTGTCTATTCTAAGCTACAACGGGCCGTTACAACGGGTGATTTCTATAGAATCCCTTTTCACGGATGCTGTCCACAAGCCACAAGCATCAAAATACAATCCAGACATATAGAGACAGAGTGAGACAGTCTGAAGAGTCTGCACATGTCTAAACCTTTAGCCGCTTTAGCCGCTTTAGCCGCTTTAGCCGCTTTACTCGTAGCCGCTTTAGCCGTTTAGACCCAAAACCTTCTGCCTACGCAGGCTTCATTGTGGGTGTGTTCTCCATCGGATGCATCATTTCTTCTCTACCACCTGTGAGTGCGCATTGCATCAATGTGTGGGGGAGACGAAGTTCTATCATCATTGGATCTGCGACATTCCTAGCTGGAAGTGTCCTGCAAGTCTTTGCTATTTCTATCCCGATGATTCTTGCTGGCCGTTTCATCTCAGGACTTTCTATAGGCCTTTTGAGTGCAGTGGTTTCTCTCTACCAGAGTGAATTGGCTCCTCCATCACTTCGGGGATGCCTTACATCAGTGTATCAGCTAATGATCACTGCTGGTATTCTCCTTGCTTCTCTGATCGACCACAAGCTGGTCCATTTGGATGATGGCTGGCGCTGGGCAATAGCAATACAAATGGGACCTGCGTTGATCCTATTGATTTGCATGCCATTTATGCCAAAGTCACCTCGTTGGTTGGTCCAACAAGATAGGATCGACGAGGCCCTTGACGCTCTCAAAACCGTGCGCGACGAGCCGGATGCGAAAGTGGAGTTGGAAGAAATCATTGAGAGCCATTTGAAAGCGAAGGCAGCTGGAATGAAAGATGTCGAAACACATGGAAAACATGTTACTTGAGAATATCCCCCAGGATTCAGCAGGGTGCATGTTCCCAGGCAGAGCCTTCGGCTGAAGGATAGGTTACTGATAGGTTGTTAGAAGTTCTGAGCTGTGGATTTCTTGGAGCTGCGAAGAATTTTCAGGCCACATTCTTGTGAAGCACCCCCCCACCTTGAGAGTCCAAACCTTGGTAGATCTTGGTAGGATGTTTTATGATGTTTCTAGTTTCTTTCCATGCTTGGTACTCTTTGATCTCTTTAGCTGTGAGATGTTAAGTCAGGCCCTTGGAGAGCCAGCTTGGAGGGACCTGCTCCATGGGCGAGTAGGTTTCCTGCTGCTCATTGGTGTATCGTTGCAACTTTTGCAGCAACTGGTGGGAATGAATGCATTTATGTACTTTGGTCCCCGTGTATTTCAAGACATTGGTTTCGATCCTGTCCGTTTTCAGACCATCAGCAATCTGGTGAATTTCCTTGCAACTTTTCCAGCTCTCTTGTTTGCTGATGAGTATGGCCGTTGCAGTCTCCTACGTTGGAGTGCTTTAGGTATGTTTATCGCTTGCATGACAATAGCAACAGTTTCCGAAAAGATTCTGGTTGTCAGCGGTGGTGGTTCTTACACGACCTATGCTTCAACAAGCACAAGTGGCAGTTATGTCATCGTTGCAATGGTCTTTCTTTTTGTCATGAACTTTGCCTATGGCTGGGGCCCCATTGTTTGGGTCTACAATTCCGAGATCTTTCCACTACAGTACCGAAGCAGATGCGTCGCAACTTCGACATGTGCAAACTGGATAGGCAACTACCTGATAGCCCAGTGTACGCCGATCTTGCTCGGAAAGTTCGGCTTCCTGACTTTTTACATTTTTGGTACGTTTGCGCTGCTTGCCCTGCTTCTTGCTGGGTGGTTGCCTGAGACAAAAGGAGTGAGTTTGGAGCAAATGGATCGAGTCTTTGACGAAAAACTTGGAGTTGTAAAACGGAAAGGTGGAAGTCATGGAACTTATGAAGAAGCGCTCCTTGCAAATGAACAGATCATGGGAGCATGAGATAGCATGAGTGCAAGGCAGTGCAAGGCAGTGCAAGGCAGTGCAAGGCAAACATGCTGAGGATAAGTTCCCAAATTCCAAATTGGCACCATTTAGAGTGCCGAGATTTGCCGAGTGAACTCGTTGCAATTTTCAACCTCAAAGTGGGATGTAGGCAGGGTACTCAGTGTGCCCATACTTTTGGGACTCTCTTGTCGGCATGCGAAGCAATGCCCAATGCTCCACCTGCTCTAGGAGTTCTGAAGCCTTGCAAAGCAAAGGTCTTCAGGATCTGTAGAGTCGACTTTGCAGAGTGGAGCAGTCCTTTTGTTGAGAGTTTGCAGCTCTCAGTTCTGCTGAATTACTTTAATTATTATGTCAAAGCATCATTGTGTGTACGGTACAGATGTACATGATGTTTGTATGCGCACTCGACACAAAACACTGTACCTAAGTGTATTGGAAATGTACATAATATATTGTATATACATATTATATATGTCTATATATATATATATATACTGTGAATGTTCCAATGATCCCAGTCATTGAGCAGATCCCTTTCACATGTGGTGCCATTGAATGTCCAGCTTTGTTCCTGCAGGGGGCACCAAGCTCTGTGCGACCAGTTGCATTTTGGCTCAGGCGAGCCAGGTTTGTGGGCGGTTGAGGGACTTTTGCATCTTGAGCCATAGACTGTGGTCAGTCGCTACTTGTATCATGGCCGATATAACCTTGGCGCCAATTTCCTGCCTGCGGCGATCATCCGTGACTTCTGCTGGCTGCTTGAAAAGGTTCTGCGAGTGAGAAGCGAGGGAAGGGTGAACATCAGCTGCCAGTGTGAAGTCCAATCACACTACTGGCAGCGGAGCTACCAAAGAAAGCTCCAGGGAAGCCAAACACATCGAAGTGTGGTCTGGATGTCTCAGAATGGAGGTGAATCATCCAGCGAGCGTGACACTGCTGCCATATCGACTCAGATGGCCATGCTTGTTCCGAGTTTTGATCCTGGCAAGGACGACCTAGAACAGTATAGTCAGAAGGTTGAACTTCTCAGCGACATCTGGCCAGGGAACAAGATGAACGAGCTCATCACTAGACTCATGCTGAATACATCTGGTAGTGCTTTTCAGAAATTGCAATGAAACCGTGCAAAATTGATGACAGGGCATAAATCTGGAACCCAACTGTTGATCACGACACTTGGTGGTCAATGGGGAAAGGTAAAGCTGGAGAAAACGTATGAGATTGTGGAGAAAGCCTTATTCAAATGCATTCAGAGACAGGATGAGTCCAACGATTCGTTCTTAGCCAGGTGTGATGTAATCTGGTCAGAGTTGAAAACGAAGAAGATAGACCTGGAACAGATTCATGCCTACATAGTTTTGCGAGGATCTCTTTTGAGCTCGGAGGACAAAAAGCGTATTTTGGAGAGTGAATCCGCATCCACAGGTGCCCTGACGATTGACAAAGTGAGTCCGTCCGTACGCATGCTGGGAACGACATTCTTCAACGACATGATCGGTCTCAAGAAGGCCAAAGGAAAGATCTATGATCAGCAAGCTATGTTGACTGAGGATGTGCCAAGTGAAGGTTCTGACGGAATGGCATTCGTAGCCGATGAACTTGGAGAAGAAGATTTCTATGAGCAGCTCTTGCAAGAGGAAGATGAGGACGCCGTCCTGATAGCTGACTATGAGTCAGCAGCAGCTGACACTCTGTCAATCCGACGAAGACCTAGCTGCAGCCTTCACTTCATACAGTGAAGCCCGCAAGCGTCTTTCTGACCGCTTCAAAAATAGAGGCTTTTGGCCGATTGGAGCTGGAAAGGGGAAAGCCAAAATTGCAGGTGCCCACAAAGGTAAAGGACGTGGTTATGGTCGAGGTCCCCGCAAGAGCCTTCAACAAAGAATCATGGAAAGTACTTGTAGAAACTGTGGAAAAAGGGGACGCTGGCGTGCCGAGTGCCCTGAACGCCAGCGTTCTTCCAGTGCCAGTGGAACCAACAGCACATCCGCGGCCATGACAGCCGAAGCAGTGTCCATCGAGGGAGAGTCCAATGCCTTGCCCATGGAGTTCATTCAACTGCCTGTTGTACATGTGACTTCACTAGATGTGCCCAGTTTGCAAATAATTAATGTTGTTCATGCAGTTCCCCATGAAATTCGGGAACGTCTCCGTAAAAGGGGTAACGGGGGAATAAATAGTGTAGCCAGCAGCCCGGGACAACCGAATCCCAGGATTGATGCACTCCGCCTGACTCCAATGAAGATGCAACCGTTTTGTGATGCGATCGAAGCTGAGGAAACGTTTTTCACCACCCACGGCATGCATGGTATCTTAGACACTGGTGCCACTAAGTCCGTGATAGGAAGCGGTCATGTGCCTGCCCTGATTGAGAGTTTTCCGCCTGAAGTGCAACGACAGTTGAGCCGTACGTCATGCGAAATCACTTTCAGGTTTGGAAACCAAGGTACTTTGGATAGCCAACATGCACTTGTCATCCCCCTGAAATCAATAGGTTTGGGTTTGAATGTTGCCGTAGTTCCAGGTGAAACTCCGTTGTTGCTTTCCAATACGCTTGTGAGAACTCTCAAGGCCAGCATTGACAGTGCCAGCCAGGTCTTGACCAGTCCCCTGTTGGGTCAATCAGTTCCACTGAAATTGAGTCCCATTCCTTTATCTTTTGGATTTGAATGATTTGATTCACGCACAGAAGGGACACAGCAAGGTCAAAGACCACAATCCTGCCGAGACTTTTCTGAGTAGTGATTGGGCCGAAAAGCCATCCGAAAGGGAAAACACAGAAGTGCCAGCATCCGTGGTGAGCCAGAAGACTCAGCTCTTTGAGAATCCAACCAACCATGACAGTGAAAATCATGCACATGATAGTCAACATACACATTCACATGCCACTTGCACCTTTGACAAACTTAATTTTCAAGTCCCATCAAGTCCATCCACCTCAGTGCAAATCCATTCAAGTGAACGCAACAGCCACCGTCATGCACCAACTGTTGATGTTGAGAAATCACGGCCCGAGCCTTTGACATCCGAGTTCATCCAGAGTGTTAGATCAACCCACCATCTCTGCCACGAGTCTTGCCAGCCGCCTCGACCGAGTGATCGCACAGGGAAGCACCGACAGTGTGGAAGCCTTCCGCCAGCTGCCTGTGGAGGAAATGGGGGAACACCGGATCACGTTCGGACGGACACATGTCGGACGAACGTATTCGGAAATGTGGGCCACCGAAAAGGGCTGGGTGAGATGGTTTTCGAAGGTGTTCGCAGACAGTCAGAAAGACGAACACAGAAAGGTCCTGATCTATATCGAGGCAATGGTGACACAGCACGAGCAGACGTACAACATGACTCCACTGCAGGAGACCGATGTGCACCAAGGAGTGATTGCCCCAGTACCGAAGGCCAAGACATGGCCCAAGAGCAAAGCCGCTCCAGCCCCGGCAATGTCAGTGACCTCAGAGATCAACGAGGAGGTGGAACCATGGGATCCTTGGGACATCATGGATCAGGTGACGCGACCAGCCCATGTGGACATGGCCAACCACCAGCAGGAGGTCAACGATGCCATGCAGACCAGGATCCTCCACGTGGAGAATGCCCTGACGGAAATTCTGAACCATGTGCGTCAGGCCAACCATGGGGCCCCATAGATCACATTCTGAATGCCGGAGATTGGGAACATGATTTTGATCCTGAGCATAGGTATCAACATCAACCATCACCAAGCGAAGTTCAATTCACTTGTCGACCAGTTTTCCAAAGAACTTGAAGTAGTTTCCAAATGCAAAGATCTCCGACATCGGCCAAAACTGCAATTGCTGGAAGTGTTCTGCAGCTCCAACAGTGAGTTAACTCGGCAAGTTAACAACCTGGGGTATCGTGCAAGCCGTCATGGGATTCAGGAAGGTGACCTAGGTGCGAAAGAAGGTTGCATGAAACTGTTTCAAACGCTTCTTGAGTGCCGTCCTCAACATGTGTGGTACAGCCCAACTTGTGGACCATGGTGTGCTTGGAGTATGTTGAACGAATCCCGTAGTATGTCCGGCTTTGAACATATCCAAGAGCAGCGAGACCAGCATTTGTATCAACTGGCGCTCGGACTTGTGCTGTACAGGTATCAGTGCATCAATCAGCGCCATATGCACTGGGAACAGCCTGCCAGATCTCTAATGATGAAGACCCCGTACCTGTATGAGATAGCCCAAGGAGTTCGGTATGTGTCAAGTAGGAGCCATGAGAGATCCCCAGAACCAGAAACTCTTCAAGAAGGGCATGGAAATCAATACCACTTCTCATCAATTGTACCTCCACTTCAATGGCAGAAAATGTAACCATCAACATGAACACCAAACACTTGAAGGAACGACCACATACAAAGGAATGACCATTCAAAGAACAGCATTTTCAGAAAACTACACCCGGAAATTTGCCAGAAGCATTGCACAGGTCCTCACCAAGGTCAAGAACATGAGAGAAAAGCCTGTCTTGCGATGGGATGCCACAGCATATGCACTCCAAGGGATCAAGCGGCTGTCCAGCTCAGGCCCGTCGTTCAGCGCCAAGCGAGCAAAGCTGAAGAATAGTAGCTTGATTGAGCCCACACAAATGCCAGCCAAACGCCGCAGGATTAATGAAAAATCACCAGACCAAAACATTTCAAGTTTGTGTGACAAAATTTGTGCCAAAATCTCCGAAATTGCACCCCTGGTAGGCAGAAAAATCATCCAAGATCCACAGATTCTACAGGATGTCATCAAAGTTGTGGTATGCAAAGGTACTGAGCGAACAATCCAACCTGCGAAAGACATGATTCCTAGTGAGGCCCCATACAGAAAAGCAATTGTAGTCCAGCGAAAGACCAAGAAGATTCTTGTGGAAGATCAGTGGGAGCATTGGGAATTTTTGTCAGCCCGACAACAATGGAGACGTTCGCATCCGAGCTACCTCAATACAACAGCTTTTGCTCGAAATCATCCAGTGTTGGATCAAGAGATGCCGACTTCAAGCGAAAATGCCAGCCCTGCAATTCGAGAAAGTGCAAGCCCAGAAATTCAAGCGAGAGAGCCAGCAAGTGCAGCGCAATCCCCGGAGACTCTGGCTGAGTCACCATTTGCATCGCAGCTGCAAATGCCAAGTCCAGCATCTCCGAGTCAAAGTGACATCCCAATTGAGATTGATGAGACAAGTACAGATCATGGTCCAAAGTTTTTGGCATTGACACCTGCCCAAAAGAAGTTAGCGTTGCGACTTCATAAGAACCTTGGACACCCAGATCCCAGAAGACTGAGTCAAGTTCTTCAGCAGCGGGGATATGATCATAACCTAGCTCAAGGGGTATTGGACTTGAAGTGCTCAGTATGCCAAATGTAGCAGAAACCCAAAATTCCACGACCAGCCACATTGAAGTCAGATATGTATTTCGGTGATAAAGTATCCATGGATGGAGTCAAGTGGACAAACAAAAAAAGGCAAGAATTCCATTTCTATCATTTCACAGATCATGGAACCAACTACCATACAGCAATAATTGCCCCAAACAGAGCTGAGATCCAAGAAAGATTCACCATGGGATGGCTCAATTGGGCCGGTCCACCAAATACTGTTCTCATGGATTCCGCAACGGAGTGTGTTTCCGAAGCTTTTGTCCAGTTCCTGCAGAACATGAACATTCAGTGTGAGGTCGTGCCACCAGATGCTCACTGGCAATGCGGCCGTATCGAGCGTCATGGAGGGGTGCTTCAAACAATGTTATCCAAGTTTGAACTAGAGCATGATGTCAGCAGCTATGCCCAACTGCAACAAGCCCTGACACAGTGTACCATGGCAAAGAACTCTTGCAGTCTCCGTCATGGATATGCCCCTGACACTAGTGTTTGGTAAAGGTTTGAAGGTACCAGCATCCATTACCAGTGACGATTCGCTTCCTGCCTATGCCATTGCAGACAGCGAAAACAATGCTGGACTGCGCTTTCGTGAGCTGTTGGCCATGCGAGAAAATGCAAGGCATGCATTTCATTCAGCCGACAATGATATGGCATTGCGCCGTGCAGCCCTGAGAAGGGATCGGCCCCATAGAGGAGCATATGAAGAAGGGGAGTGGGTGATGGTTTGGAAAGTGCAAAAAACCAAAGGTTCATGGATAGGCCCTGCCAGAGTCATCAAACAAGATGGTGTTTCCACCGTGTTTTGTAACAATGCGGGTTCCACAATCAAAGCCGCACCCAAACACATCCGCCCTGTAAGTGCATTCGAAGCCAGGTTACTCCCAATTGCCATGTCACCAATGCCAAATGTTGAAAATGAACCAATCAAGAACAACCCTCAAGTTCCACCAGTGTCCAGTAACATCCCTGAAATACCTGCAGACATTCCGACATCCATCAGACAACCACAGATGCCACATGCTGATGATCATCCTCCATCAAACCAAAGCACTTCTGAACAGCCTGATCAAGAAGAAATGCCAGTATCACCCAATAATCCCGGTAACGATAACATAAACATAGACCCATCAATAGGACCCCATGATAACCAGGAACTTCAACCCCACGAAATCCCCTTACCTGAAGACACTAATGATGAGCCGTTGTGTGACCTTCTCATGCACCGATGAGCAAGAACCAATCATGCCAGTTGGCGAAAACATAGTGTGGCGAGCCGAACTTGAATTCAGCCAAAGTCTACTGGAATCAGTGTGCAACACTGCTGAGAAACCCACCGAAGAGGAATTCCTGTTCCTTGCAACTGCTGGGAAGAAACAAAGAACTGAGGTCAAGCTGAGCACACTGGACCCGAGCGAAAGACTTGAATTCGAGAAAGCAAAGTCCAAAGAAGTCCAAAACTGGCTTCAAACTGGGACCGTGGAGCGAATGTTCAGGCATGAGCTGTCACCTGAACAAATTCTGAGATGCCGATGGCTTTACGTATGGAAACCTGTGGAAGACCCCGAAGAACAGAAAGAGATTGGGGGGCGATCAAGAAAGGCCAAAGCCAGATTAGTCGTGTTAGGCTACATGGATCCACAACTCGATACAATCCCACGGGATAGCCCGACTTTGGGACGTACCTCCAACATGTTCATAGGACAGGTAATAGCATCCATGCGTTGGACACTGATGTCATTCGACATTAAAGCCGCCTTTTTACAAGGAAGAATTCAAGATGGAAGAAACATAGCCATCGAACCTGTCCCTGAAATGATCAAAGCGATGAACCTCAAGGAGACCGAAGTGTGCCGTTTGGTAAATCAGCTTACGGATTAATAGATGCCCCTTTTCTTTGGTTCACAGAACTGGATAAAACCTTAAAAGAACTATAGGGTTTATCTCATCTCCTTTCGACCCCTGCCTGTATTTGCTCCATGAAGAAGGCAAGACAGAACCCGCAGGAATCTTGGGAGTCCACGGGACGATGGATTGTGTGGAGGCAACGCCTATTTCCAACAACAAATCCAAAAGTTGGAGAAGAAGTTTGCATTCGGTTCCTGAAAATCCCAAAATTTTGTTTTCACTGGTATCCAAATGGCTCAACACAATGACTACAGTATAACGATGTCCCAAGAAAATTACGTAACAAAAATCAATCCAATTCACATTCAAATTGAAAGAAAAGCCGAATTGGAACTTCCAGTAACTGAACGTGAAAGACAAGACTTGAGGGCGCTCATCGGATCACTTCAGTATGCATCCGTGAATACCAGGCCCGACCTTGCGAGTCGATTGAGTTTCTTGCAGAGTGCCATCAACAAGGCCACAATTGACACACTCATCCAAGGAAACAAGATCCTTCACGAAGCCAAGCGATACAAATCCACTTGCATCCGCATTCAACCAATATATGTGGAAAAGATCAGATTTTTGGCATTCTCAGACGCCTCTTTTGCATCAAAGAAACAACCAGAGTCCCATACAGGAACTATGATCATGACGACACATGAAGATATTGGGAAGAATCATGTATGTCCAGTGAATCCCATCAGCTGGGGATGTAAGAAAATTCAAAGAGTTGTTACGAGCACTCTCTCTGCAGAGACAACATCCTTGAGTTCCACGTTGGACCAACTATCTTGGTTGCGACTGTTTTGGAGCTGGATGAAAGATCCAACAACAGATTGGCGAAATGCGACAGAAACTCTCAAGCAACTTCCCACAACGTATGCTACTGCCACTATCAAACATGATCCCTCAATTGCTGTGACCGATTGCAAGTCTTTGCTTGATCTCGTAACACGCACCGCAACTCCATCTTGCCAAGAGTTTCGAACTCGGCTCCAAGCACATGCAATTAAAGATTTCCTGGCCGAAGGGGTCAAGGAGCTCAACTTGCAGATGCCCTTACTAAAATCATGGAGTGCCATTTCCTCCGTGAGACTTTAGCCCAAGGAAAATACTGTTTACATGATGAATCTCAAATCTTGACAGAGCGGGCATCCACAAAGACCCGTGTCAAATGGTTGAAAACAGCTGAGGACAATGGTGATACCACAACATAGAAAAGTAAATTTTCTGTTGGGAGTGTGAATGTTCCAATGATCCCAGTCATTGAGCAGATCGCTTTCACATGTGGTGCCATTGAATGTCCAGCTTTGTTCCTGCAGGGGGCACCAAGCTCTGCACGACCAGTTGCATTTTGGCTTAGGCGAGCCAGGTTTGTGGTCATAGACTGTGGTCAGTCGCTACTTGTATCGTGGCCGATACAAGTATCGTGGCCGATACAACCTTGGCGCCAATTTCCTGCGGCGATCATCCGTGACTTCTGCTGGCTGCTTGAAAAGGTTCTGCGAGTGAGAAGCGAGGGAAGGGTGAACATCAGCTGCCAGTGTGAAGTCCAATCACAATATACATACACATATGTAAAAAACCTTTTTATACAGCATCAGACAGGCAAGTTTGTATTATACATGAATCCTGGAGAAGTATGTGAAATAATAAGGCTATGAACGGACCCCCCAAGCTTGGGCATGTGCCTGTTCCGCAGAACTTTGCTGTAAATTCCAATCTAGCTCGGGGCATCTCGGAGCAGTGAAATGCTTCATGACTTTGACTTGTCGCTAAGACACTTCTTGCACATGTGGCTTTCGCTGACAAAGGTCGATGCTGACTGCCTCAGAAGTTGTCCAAAGACTTTCGGAAGACTTTTTGCAGTATGGATGGCGCGGATTGCACGTAGTGCATTAACAACTTCTGGATTTGGGCGGGGTTTAGGCCTGCTTGCAGTTTACACATGTTTACGGGTCACGTCCTGCCGTCGCAACCGGGTCTTATCTCGTATAGTTTGCCTCGTAAATGCAGCGCATTATTTGTGACGAACATTGTGCAGAAATCAAGTTGCTCACACTCCAGTTGCGCAGCTGCTTCTTGATTAAACAACAATGTCATTTAGAATTTCTACGAATTTGCTCCCTGGAGAGAGCAGAATCTTTTGTACCAATGTACCAGGGCTCAGGATGGAATTTATTCGATGAGCAAACACACCGCAATGATAAGCACCGCACTAGAGTCACCGCAGGCACTGTAGTCATTGCAAAAGTTTTGTGATCCCTCTGACCGCGATGGCAGTTTGGTGGGAACCAACCCAAGCAGAGCTTGCAGACAGAAATGGTGAGTCGCCGTTCGTGCTGCCAGAATTTCTCGAAGAAAGCAACTTTCAGCACCTGTACAAGGCACTGAAAAGCAGCTGGCACACGCATCGTTTCAGCTTCAGTCCCTTCGCAACATGCAAGACATGCAAGATGGGCAAGATGGGCAAGATGAAGTTCTTCGCAAGTTCCATTTGGATAAATCTCTCCAGCATGATGAGCTGTGGTGCAGAAACGGTTGAGTTGCATGAATTTCCCTGCACTTGCAACCCCATTCTCCCAAATTTAGTAGTTCTTTGAACGCAAAGCATGAGAAACACAGATCTTAGACCTTAGACCACGTGGGAAAACGCATGTGGGACAGGGCTCCTCTTGTCAGGGGACTGGCGAGCCAAGATCTGTCGATGCCAAAGAGCTAGCAGCTTCCTTTGCTCTTGCTGTCAATGCTTTCGTGCAGCACTACTGGACCTGCTTGAAGGACCAATTTGACCAAAGCAAACTCATACACAGACACATGACAAAGCCAAAAGCATCTGATTGTCTGCCACCTGACTAGATTTACAGCTGAGCTTTAACATGACCTGGCAGAATTTTAATGAAGTCCAGACATTTTGAGGCCGTCAAATCGGAAGGTGGTCATGACCAGCAAAACTTGGCCCATTGAATGCGCAGTTGGCTTAGTTTGCTCTGTTAGCTTAGTTGGCCTGCAATCTCCAGGACTATGAAGTCACAATGGACCACCAAGTGGAGGGGTCTGGACATCTGGCCTTGGAGGACAGCATGGTGAATGCAACAGGCCAATCGCAGTAGCTGATACTGCATTTTTACAAACTTCCCCAACTCAAGCTGGCGAAGTTTTCGTTTTACAATGCCGCAATGCCGCAACTCTATTCTCAGGTCTGTATATGAAGTAATGTATTTGTAGAAGTGAGAAACTAATGCATTTGGCAAATGTGCACTTTTCAGTGCTTCCAGTCTTGCATGGCAAAGATATTTGCACAGTGAACCTTTGACAGGAGATGATGCCCAGATGGTATGATGATCTTGTTGACCACTTTGGAGTTGGCTTGGATCCGGAGGTGAGTGGCTAAAACTGCGAGAAGTTTGGTTTGACGCGTGCATGATTTCCATATTTTTTCACAAACATCATCTTTATTTTGTTGTAGAAATCCTGCCCTGTAGTGTTGTTGAGGGGTGACTGGCATGGCAGGCCACCATCAAAATGTACACAAGTGGAACAATGGTTGCTATTCGCAGAGTCTTCAAGATATGTTCGCTGGAACCAGATGGGACAACATATCCACCGGAGACATCCTTGCCAGAAGGCTTTCACCTCGGACAAGTCGGAAGACCGACATCGATTGAAGCTTCTGATGAGATTGGTCGAACAAAGCAATGTCTGTTTCGACCGTTCCAGTACCCCGATGGTATTCCTGGGTTGGACTACCATGCTTTTATCAACACCAACTTTTCAGATTGGACAAGCAGAAGGCCAGTTCATTTCTTTGAGAGAAAACCTTTCCACAGAGCTCTGAATTGTGCAATTTGTCAGGACTCTCCAAACGTGCTTAAGGCTGTGATGAAGATCATCATGGACATCAATTTCTTTATAAACTCAGTCCACCACGAGGGGGGCGTTTTCTACAGTGGGGTAGGTGTTGGCGAGTCTTTGCATTTGGTCAAACCTGGAGCAAAATTGCGCATGCCGCGATTCTTGTCGACCACCACTGAATTGAAATTTGCGAAATCACGCCTGACGGATAAAATTGGTCCTGCACTTCTTGTCGTACGAGTTCCACATGGATTTTGGGGTGCACGCGATATTTCTGCTTTCTCCTCCTGCCCGGAGGAAAATGAAACGATGTTTTGTGCGTATGCACTTTTTCTTGTGGAACGTGTCTCTGTCATAAAGATGCAGGGCCAAGATGTTAGCAGAATCGATTTGTTGGCATTGGACAAGTACGAAGGGATTCAGTATCCTGACGATGCTTATCCACCATTTCACCATGCACCAATTGACATTGACGAGCTGGGTGCATATGACAGCTATGTTCGTCAGTATTCCTGAGTAGAGAGAGTGAGTGTCTTTGACATTCATTCTTCGATCTGAACCTTGTCCCTGCAGTTTTGCTGCAGCCCAAGCCGTCCCAAAAACGACTTTGCTTCGTTTGCGCCCTCCCTTCTTGGGCTCCTTTCCAAAAGCTTGACATAAGCTTTTGCCACTCATTCAGGCTACCGTGAAAGTTCAAGCCCGGACAGCAAACAAAGATTGACAAAACCATCATTGAATTTGCCGACGTATTTGATGCCGACAGGCTTCCTGACTGGACTCCTGCATATCATCCGCTGGCCGCTAGAGCGAAGCATTGGATGTTGTGCCCCTCGCCTGCTGACCTCGATCTTTGGGCGTGTCCCATACGATTCCTTCGGATTCTTTGAGATTCTTTTTGATTTGTCCTCAGGGTTGTGGTTTGCAACATCTGCAGTGAGAAGCCCTCTTAAGAATTGCATGACCTGACTGAGTTCCAATGCTTGGCCGCGCTTGACCGAGGTCTGTGTTTCATGTGTTCTATGCATCATCGCTGCAGATTCTTGCGCTTATTTCGGAGGTGACACCAATGGTTTGGTCAAATGTGTAGTAAATTGTGCTGTGGTGCTGGAGTTGGTTCAGGTACCCTTGGTTTGATGTGAACTTGTGTCCAACGGGTCAGGCAAAACATGGGGAAAGACACCACTGATCTTGGTCAGCCCAAACAAGACTCAGGAGGCTCCTGTCTGCCACCTTGTGCAGATATCCTTTGATTTTTTGCGTTGCTGGTCTTCTAGAGTCTACGTACTTTGCTTGTGCCTGTCAGGGCGCTTATTGCGGTCTTGTGGGCTCTGTGGTAATGGCCGTGCTTTGCGATCAGGCGAGGTGGTGCAGCTGAATTCTCGTGCTCTTGCACTCTTGTATCAATGAAATCAATTGTATATATATAATTGTATTTTGTTGAAATCAGTTTGTATATGTTTGATTATGTTTGTATCTATTGTTGTTCAATGCTTTGGTTCTGTCTTTGACGCCTTGACCTTGGCCAGATGTGGGGTTTCCCCGCAGACACGCGCATGGCTGTGTGCAGCCCTCAGACTATTGGAGAAGCAGCTAGATGGCTATTTTGCAATAGCACAAGATAGCACAAGCATCTCATTTCAGACATACATCACTAGAACAGGCAGCACTGTAATTTGGAACAAAATGGGCTTTCCACTGCAGGTTGGCCGGAACTGTCATCTTCTGCGCCAGTCTGCTCGGTGATTTGGTGGTTTCAGCGACTCGGCCCAAGTGCTTTTTTTGTTGCCATTGCCGCCATTGCTGCTTCGGGCTCTGAAGCATTTCCGCAACTGCTAGGCCATGAAGCGAGACGCCAGAGTCAAGGACCCGTGGCGTAGCTGGTCGGTAGCAGATCATGATCAGAAAAAAACAATGGCAGTACACAATGGGTGTACCTATCTGGTACTGACACAGTTTGTATTGCAAGGTTACTATGGTGTATTACATTATATTACTATGGACTATGGTGGACTAGCTTGTACTGGACTCTGCAGCACTGTAAGGTGATTCGGTGATTCGCAATCTGCAGGACACTGGATCCATCATCCCTGGTCATGGTGGAATTCTGGACCGCTTTGATTCCTACTTCTTTGCGGCACCGGTAGCGTACTTCTGTTGGTGCGGCCTTCAAATCAGAGAGGGGAGCGTTGCTAAACAAGGCTGCAAAGCTCGTTGTGCATGCTGTTCTGTCAATACGTCAATCACATGCAGCTGTTTTGGACATTCAAGGCTAAGACACTCCAGAAGTCCACAATGAAGGTGATGAGATTTGCCACAACGACAACAACAACCATCGGTGAATGGAACACTAGATTCACTTTGTAGGTCTTCTCACTTTGTTTCTACACCTCGAAACACCAACTCAACTTACTGGCCACATTGCAGTCATACAGGCAGTTGCATCAAGACACCCAGACACAAAGACACTGAGCCCTCACCCGGAAAGAATCTCATTGCAGACGCCACAGCAGACGGTGCTTTTCACAGATCACAAACGACCTAAACGAGCACGGGCTCACAAGGAGTCTGTCTCCATGGAGCTTCCTCTTGATGCAGAAGCCTATGTTTGGTGGCCTGTCATCCTCTACATGTTCTACTTAATGTCCGTGGTTTGCGATGACTACCTCCTGCCTGCAGTTGATGCTATCAGTGCACGATTTCACATCCCAGATGATGTTGCAGGCAGCAAGACCAGCTGGATTTTCTTTCTACATCTTTGATGACACCAGATTCAACAAGGGATTGTATGTATATATATATACATACATACATACATACACAATATAACTATAGATGTGACGGTAGATTGTAGATACCACCAAAAATGCCAAAGGTAGGTTCTGGTGGGGGGGTGATCATACATCCATGTATATATATATATAGGACATTAAACGAATATATTGTTGTGATTTGTTGTAGGTGATCTTTTGTAGGCGAAGCCATTCTGCCAATTCGCAGGCGCGACACTGGTCGCATTTGCTTGCAACGGTCCAGAGCTTTTGACGAACAGCTGTTCCATCTATCTCAACGATGAATCAGTAGGACGGGCGGAACCCAGTGGGCATGTCAGAATTATCGTGGAATATCGTGGAGATCTGAGGCAGCATTTGATTACATTGGGAAGTGATAAATGATGACACATATTTAATACAAATGCATAGAAACGCCATACATGTATTAGATTTATAGCATAAATAGCCTAATTGTGCACCATGTGAATTGTTTCACGGCCCTTCCATCCTGAGCAGGAATTGGCACGATTGTTGGTTCTGCGATCTTCAACGTGCTGGCGACAAGCTCAGTGGGGCTTTGGAGGAAGTTTCAGGACTGCTGTCATGACTCCATAAAGGCTCCATAAAGGAGCAGAATGACTGCAGAATGTGCAATGATCTCAGGTCATAACAGGATGCTGTCCACTCGTTGCCCCGAAGAACTCTCTGAAAGTGAACCCAGCTTTTTTTCTGCGTGATGCTGGTTTCTCTGCTATCTCAATATTGCTGCTCAGAGGCATTGAACAAACATACGTTTAGAGCTATTCCTCCAGGTAGCTTTGAAAGCCTGAGGCCACAACATTCAACAACTTATGCAACTTATGCAACCACTTTGACAAGTTTTACACATGCCTCACATGACTCAATGACTCACTTGGCCTTTGCCATCCTTTGACAATCTTTGCCATGACTTTGGAGAAGCTGAGGCTGCTCTGGTGGGCCCTTCCTATTGTCGATTTGTTTAAGGCTTCGACTTTGTTGGCGTTTTCTGCGTTGTATGCCTATGTGGTGGCCAAAAGCGAAACCTGGTTTGGTGGCCACCACTATGCGTGCTCCTCAGACAAGCAAAGCTCTCCAAATGTCAAACTCACCTAGATTCTTTGTGTCAATGAGCATTTCTGGAAGCTGAAGCAAAGCTTTTCTGCATCGCCTGGGTCTAGTTTGAACTATACATGTTGACTCTTGCCAAGCCGTTGCCAAGCCGTTGCCAAGCCGTTGCCAAGCCGTTGCCAAGCCGTTGCCAAGCCATTGCCAAGCCGTTACCAAGGATGGCACAGAATCCTTGGCAGATGGGATCATAACCTCGCCATCGGCAATTGCCAGGCGTGCATAGCCTGCCAGGATCGACGGTTTGATGGTGTGGGGGTGATAGATTACATAGGTACTGTACACGCTCTCAAGCAAGTTGAGGCAAGCAAGCAGGCAAGTACGCATGAATTTCTTCTCCTTCAAACTCCAACAGATTCATTGGAATCAGAGATTCGAGTCATTCGAGTCCCCAAGCTGCCTTGTTTTCCGTTCCAGGCAGGTGTCTTCAGAGCCTGACCTCTCATCTCCATTTCTAGAGAAGAACAACCAACCCTTGCGGCAAGCGTGGAAGCAAGTTCTGCTTTCACCTGGCGGAGTTCTTCTTTGGCTAACCATTCCAAATGTGAAATTGCAGCCTCGCCGATACTTCTCCAGCTTCTTTATGTCCATGGCATGGCTCAGTATCACTGCCTACATCGTTTGCATTGGTTCTGACAGAATCAATGTCCTGTGGCAAGTCCCCAAGAGCTTTCTTGGATTAACTCTTGTTGCAGTTGGCACCTCGTGGCCAAACCTGTTGGCCTCAGTTGTCACTGCCAGGCACGAACGAGGAATTAGTTACAACATGTTACAACGGTAGTTACATGAATAGTTTCTGGTTATTTTCTGGTTAATAACAGTTATATAGTTTCTGAATGTTTCTGAATGTTTCTGAACGTTCCCCACATTCTTTCTTGATCTCAGGTTTGGTCATAGTTTCCTTCTGTTTCCTTGACCTATGTTTGTCAGGCAAAGTATGTAGTGACTTTAACACTAAGCCGCTAAGCCTCTGCATTTTTTCCACCGTCACCCTGAAGGCAAGGTCGTGGAGAAATGGCCGTTAGCAATGCCTTGGGTAGCAACGTTCAGAACGTCTTCTTCGTGTTGGCATTTCCTATCTTCATCAGTGTGCTGACGAGAGGCAACTACATCAGTGACAGCACAGAAATCTTGTCCTCAGTACTTTGGACCCTTGGCTCACAATCACCATGGAATCTTCATTGAAACCCTAAAAGAAAAGCATATTGTACCAGGGCAAAAAATGGATATGCTGAGACGCTCTTGCGCCTGTCTTCAATCTGACTGTGATTGAAGAAAATAATCCTCAGCATTTGCAATTTCTGACCCCTTGAAGTGATTAGGATGGGAGCTACGCTTGCAGTGGTGGTCCTGCTGATAAGCATTGGATCCTTTGGCATGAGAGCCTTGACTGGCAGCATTTTTTTGGCATTGTATTGCGCTTACTTGGTGCATGTGTCCTATTCGGAGCTGTTGACATGATGTCATACGCACATCATGGTAGGCTTGAATGATATGAATGATTCTTCCCTATGTCTTGGTTTAGATCCAGCCGCTGTTTTGAGAATGGCAAAAGACTGGAGTCCTTGAGCTGGTGGGATTTATTTTAAAGCTTGACGTCAAAGCACAAGCTGTTTCTCAAGCTGTTTAAGCACTCTTGTCCAGCAGCAGCTCAAAGCATGTGAATGCTAGCTGCTTTGCTGTTGATTTTTGTGGCCAATCACAGTTGCGAAAGAATTGTAGAGTCTGTCCGGTTGTCTTTTGAGTGTTTGACGCCATGCAGTGAAAAGTTGGCGCACATTTGATGTAAATGGTGTGAAAATTTGATTTTGTGACGCAAGGACGCAAGGAGGGCTCCTGGGATCTGATGATTCTGATGACTGTAGGTACGCCTACTTGAAGTACCACGCCCGCCTGCCTGCTTCTCTGATCCGCTTCAAGCCTTGAGAGCGGTCGTGCGAAAAAAACTTCTACGACTTGTACGTTTGCAGGTGGAAGTGCAAAGAGTAGATGCAAGTGTGCACAAGACTCGCCAAGACCGAAGAAAAGTAGGGGCATTGGCAAGGAGCCTCTCGAAAGCTACCAGTTGTTTTTCTCGTAGAAAAACTGCCAAGCAATGAGATTTCTCAAACGGCAAGGTGGAAACAAGAACAGCGTATGGAAACCTTTTGTCCAACTACAATCAATCTTTCAATGTGATGTCACTGATGTCATTTGACTCAGTCGTCTCTCTCTCTCTCTCTCTTTTGTTTCAGTTTTTTTTTTCCTGGATGCAGCGTGGGCAAAGTTTCCTGATTTTTTGGCAATGCTCCTCTCAGCTCTTTGGCTCTGATGGACCGGTGGCTGTGGACCTTGCTACGCTTCGGCCCGCATGAAGTCGATGAGGAATCCTGCAGTCGACTGTGAGATTGACACGTGTTGGTGATTGTCGATTGTTGGCGTAATCACACTACAGAAGAAAGCCTCAGTCTCATTGGAGCTGTGTAAGATTGTTTAAGGATCTGAGGATATATAGAATCCCTTTCATATAATCATTCAACTGAAGACAGACTTGGGGGCGAGGCTTCAATTTCGTAGCCCTGTTGATGAACGAGGGCAGCTGCGAAGCCAGGTTCAGGCCTGCAACAGGTGTTTCTGAGTCTAAGCACGGCTTGGCACGGCTTGGCACGGCCTAGCCTAGCTGCCCTAGCTTTGGAGTTTTCGACAGTTTAGATGCTTCAGGTTGGGAGCAGATTGCTTTCTTCACAACTTCAGTGCTCAAGACAGCATTTACAAATGCAGGCTCTTCAAAAAGAACGAGATGAGCTATTTGCAGAGGTCCGGGATTACATGCACATGGGCTAGCTCACAGACATCTGCTTCATGGTGCACCCCACAGCTCTCATGTGATCAAAATGCCAGAGCATGTCGACAGCATGTCACTTCTTTCAGAATGGCTACAGCTCTTACGGCTCTCACGCATTTTTACGCGTTTTCTTACCCGTAGCGATGCCTGGGTGTGCCTCTGCAGAAAGGTGAAGCGTCTACAAAGTGAAAGCCAAGATTGTTACGAGGTGGAATGGTGGACAGGGTTCACTTGGTGGACTGGAGTGATGATGTCATCCTCAGGTATCCCAACTTTGCAAAACCCACAACTATCTCGAAATGGAGTAGCTCCAAACAAGAATCAATTTGAGGAATTGAAAGGTCTTGATCCGAAATAGTTCAAGATAGAATATTAAGATCTGCTATTTCGAATGAGAAACAAAAGGAAGCCAGAAACATTTCTTCCGTGATTTTGAGATGATGTTCAAAGGTAGTGAGACTGGTGGCACGAAATGATGCACTCGTTCAGGATGCAGTTTTGCACTTGAGAAACATGCACATTTTGAATGGTCACTGGGTTGTAAAAACATGAACTGTGTCTGAAATTGACAAAGTAAGTACCCACAAAAGTTTGTGAGGTCCCGTGTGCAGGCCAAAGAAGCTCGATGGCTCTCGCAGCAGAAGGACCAAACTCGTCGCTTGCAAGTGGTGAGAGTCGTTATTGCGCTCCATTCCTTGGAAACATTCATGTCAATCCATGCCATGCCCCACTTTGAAATGTTCAAGAAAGCTTTGCAGTGCCTGTTTTCAGGAGCTTGAGTCAAGGCTTGAAGCCATGTACGAAGAGATCAAGGCCGGTGTCTTCAAATGTCAGGGCATGTCACGGCATTTCACCATGCAGAGCTCGGAAGGCCAGGAGAGCGGAAGCAGCAGCAGCCAGGGATGAGGCTCTCTGATTTTTTGGGCTCTGACAGAATTTGCACGGAGTTTGCACAGAGCCAAAAATCATGTGTGCTGAAGAAATGCTCAACAATTGTTTCCAGGTTCAGCGGCTCAACAATGCTCTGGATGCATCCCATTCCTGTTGCAAGACTGCAGAGGCTGCCACACAAAAGAAAAATAGATAAAAAGATCTCTTTTGCCGACGTGTAGCCATGCTGTTTCCAAGCAGTTTTCATGTAGTTCCACATGCCGCCCAGTTGTGAATGGTGTGTGTTGTATCCCAAGCAGGCAAAGCTTAGCAAGGCCGCGAAGTGCTTGGAAGAGGTTCGACTCCCACCACTGAATCAGGTAAAAGCAAGGCGTATCATGTCAATGAGATATGCCTGAGAGACTGTGGGCCTCCACATGAAGCGCCCTGCAGACATCAGCACGATGTCATTTTGCGGAGGGCAATGCAGATTGCTCAGTCTTCACAGCAATACACTGAGACAGTGCTTTCAACTTTTACGACTTTTAGGACTCTTGAGCCTTCAACACACTTCAACACACCGAAGTCACCGAAGCCTTGAGCCTTTCTGAATTTTCCTGTCTCTTTGGCACGGCGTCTCCCAGGTCCAGCAACTGACAGCTGAACTTCAGGAGCTGCTCAGTGGTCTTGCGAGTCTTGCATGGTCCTATCCCTCTGAACCTCCAAGCCAGCGCCTTCCAACACATCTGAATGATATTGAATTCAAGGATGCTATCATGGTATTATCATGATGCTGTGATGATATCATCTCAGAGATTTGGGGTTGCGATGGAGTCTATTTCATTCTGTTTCTGCAAGTTCAGGAGCTTCGTGCCTCAGCCAATGATGCTTCGCGAAAAGCGCAACGCTGTGATGCTGCAGCAGAGATGGCAGAGCTGCAGAGACTTCGCAGAGAGCTGCTGCGACGTTCAGACGAGATCTCGTTGGAGCAGAAACTTCAAACGGCCCAAAACCTAGCTGAGGAGCGGACCCAGCAGGCCATTAGACGGGCTGACATTGCAGAGCAAAGGGCCAACGCAGCGGAGAAACAAATGAAATCTTTGGAGATGCGACTGGCAGATGCAACGACAAATTTGGCAAGCTCAACAACCGCACTTCAACTGGCGCAAGCTGAGAAAGACAGATTCAGCCAAGACGCAAGTACGGCCAAAGCTAAAGTGGCTCAAATGATGGAACAATTGAGTGATTCTGAAGCTCAACACGCCATACTTCAGCGTGAAGTTGAAGGGTTCTCAGATTTGCAAAGTAAATTTGCGGATGCAATTTCCAAGGCTTCGCTGAAGGAGCAGAGTTGTCAAGATTTGACGGAGCAAATTGCCGTGTTGAAGGCAAAAAATGATGCGTTCGTTGCCGAATCCTGTGCACTGGAAGAGAAGAGACAAGCAGAGATGGAGGCGTTGAGAGAAAAAGAAGAGGACTTGCAGCAGAACTTGAGCCGAGTGCAAAGGGATGCTGACGCAGCAGCTGCTGCTCTGCTTGCTGCTGAGCAACGAGTAGGTCCGCTAGAAGCAGAGGCGTCACGGTGCCGTGAGGAAGCCAATGAAGCTGTCCTCGAGACACAACAACGTCGCTTAGAGGCGGAGGCCACTCGGATGGCCCACTACGAACAGGAGCAAGTTGAGCTGAAGCTGGCCATTCTTGTTATCTAAAGATCCCAGAAATGTGGAATTCCAAAGCAGATCTCATGTTCAAGGTGATGGAAGACAACAGAATGTTATGCACATGAAATTGCAATTTTCTAATTAAGGGCTGCCGCCCCTGCCGCCGACCCCGGATTCCACTTGCTGAACTTCAAGGATGAGCACTGTCGGAACTTCAAGCATGATAGCTGCTTGTTTTTAATTTAGCGTTAGGATATAGATAGCAATTTGTAGCCTCCCGCAGAGGGAGTGAGCCCCGAATAGGGGCCATATATCAACTCCCGAACAGGGAGTCTTGTTGCTAGTCTTGCGGCTGCTCTTGCGGTTGCTGGCTGCTGCCTGCGGGATGC
>BGPT01002412.1:9824-25604 GCA_003297045.1 Symbiodinium sp. clade C Y103 | reverse complement strand
AGACCTTCTTTCCCGAATGTTGCAGGCTTGAAAGTCTGGTGGGGTGCAGCTGTGCAGGTTGCTGTCGGCGAGCTTGAACTGCGACGTTTGAGTCGCAAGATGGGGTTGGTGATAGAGGAGTCCAAGTACCAGGCAGAGGTGCACATTTGGACAGAGATCACAGAGCCACAGTCGCAAGAGGATAAGTTGCTAGCTGGCCTCCATGGGAAACTGGTCTGCGACATCTCTTGTTTCAGGTCCTGTGGGCAGAGGGGCAGCTTCTTGCTCCNAGTCGCAAGAGGATAAGTTGCTAGCTGGCCTCCATGGGAAACTGGTCTGCGACATCTCTTGTTTCAGGTCCTGTGGGCAGAGGGGCAGCTTCTTGCTCCACAAGTCAGCAACTAGCATTGCGCGCACCATCTACATCACCCCACGATTCGCCAGAGATTGCCAGGAGGTTGCTCAGAACATCATGTACTACTGCAAGCCCTTCCGNAGCAACTAGCATTGCGCGCACCATCTACATCACCCCACGATTCGCCAGAGATTGCCAGGAGGTTGCTCAGAACATCATGTACTACTGCAAGCCCTTCCGGGGAACTTCACGCTGGATCTTCCAGGGCAACTTGGATGAGTTCTCGAAAGCCAAACGAAAGGCGACAAGGGGCCAGAAACCAACGCAAGTGATGGTTTTTGGAACTGCTGCAGACAAGCAAGGAGAACTCAGTGAATGCAAGCTGTTTTTGACGACCGATGATCTTGCACAGAAGTTAATTTTTGTTGATCCAATGCGGTCTGCTCATGGCTTGGATGGGCGCCGTGGATCTTGATTTGATTCAACGAATTGTTTGAATTTTAGTGCGTGAGATTGGCNGGTCTGCTCATGGCTTGGATGGGCGCCGTGGATCTTGATTTGATTCAACGAATTGTTTGAATTTTAGTGCGTGAGATTGGCTCGGAGGCATTGATGACAGCATGTGAAAGAACCAAATTGTCATGTGGAACAGTGATTGCATTTTACCCGGGTGTCAGTCAAGAATTCAGATTTAGATGCCTTCGTCTACGACCTGTGTGGTCAGACAGCTAGTCAAGAATTCAGTTTTAGATGCCTTCGTCTATGACCTGTGTGGGTAGACAGCTTTGGGTTGCGACAGATGTATCGCCAAATGGTGAGAAAACAGCCTTTGCGGCGAAAGTTCGGGAGAAAACAACAAGTGGATCAGATGATTAATTAACTACTTTTAAAAGTTGATAACAGAGCTTGCGTGTGATGGGTTTTGATGCTCAATGACGACATTGAGGTCATTTGGGCTGTGAGCTGGAGCAAGTCCTGCACTGAAACAGTTTGGATCCCGAAGCCTTTGCAAAGGTTGTGTTCAATTTGGGCTGTAAGAGCCTCACCGTTTTTTCTTCGTTGTGCTTTGACCTCCGCAAACCTTTCATCCAAATAGCTGTTCTCAGTCAAAGCTTCAGGGAGCTAACCCTGGTCACTCCGAGTCCACAACATCATCATGTCTCAACCTGATGTTCCATGCGACAGCAACAAGCGCCGGCGCCCTGGCAAGCAAAAGTTGCTGCGTTGGCAAACAACACCTCTGAAGGTTCCCATCGGCGAACCTGCAAAGATCGCGGTGACTCTGAAGATCTGCGAAGGTCCCATTGAGTCTGATGAGAGTGAACGATACATCATGGCAGAAGCCTTGGCAATTTCCATGGGCGCAATCCTCTCAAGATATCTCATGTAAGCAACGACCTCCTTGTCAACCATGTCAGGATGGAAACTGGGAGCAGGCATGGTTTGGTCTTGAAAGATGTGATGAAGGTGGACACTTCACATGACAACGGTTTCTCTTTCAAAGATGTGAATATGGAACCTGGCCGTGACTTCCAAAATGTGAAGATGGAACCCGGCTGTGACTTCAAAGATGTGATGATGAAACGTGGTTGGGACTTCGAAGATGCGAATCATGACTTCAAAGATGTGATGATGAAACGTGGCTGGGACTTCGAAGATGCGAATCATGACTTCAAAGATGTGAAGGTGGAACCTTGCCGTGAGGACAATGTCTTTTTGGAAGATGATGATGGCGAAGCGGGGAAATGAAATGTTTTCCCATTTGGGAAATCACAAAGATTTTCACCTCACTGTGCGCAGTGACCTTTACATTTACAGGGAATCACCGGCAGTCAAAAAAAACTGGAGCGCAGCAAAACATGTTGAAACAAGTTCCCATCAACATCCATAAGCCCGCCATTTCTCATTTCTCATGTCCTCCCGTTGTGTTCCCCATTGTCTTCTCCCCGTTGTGTGTCTCCCCGTTGCGAGTCCAAGTCACGGCGGTCACGCCAAGTCATGGAGCGCTGAGTGTCTCCCCGGTTGTGTCTCCCCGATGCGATGAGATGTATGTTAGTGCTTTGCTTTGTTAGTGAAGCAAGACGGAGTGCAGAATCCAGATTGGTCAACATTGGGCGCAAAAATTGCGAACTTAGAAGTCTCATGAAGCTGTAAGAGCTTTTTTCCCATTGGTTTCAAGCCGCGTTTGTAACAAGTAAGACGGACGATACAGCATTGCGAATTTGGGTGTGTCATGAGGCTGTAAGAGCCTTTTTCCATTGTTTCAAGCCTGTGGAGACGTTTGAAAAAGTAGGACGGATGATGTTGACACAGCGTCGGCCACCCGACTCTCTCTCCCGTTTCGGGACCGGTCCTGAATGCTGAGAGGGTATGTCCATGATATGGGGCTGTTTTGTTGAAGCAAGAGCAGGGTCCCCTCGGTTTGTATCCCCCCCCCACAGTCTGTACTTTCAGGACCGGTCCTGAAACTTGAAACAACGATCGATCTCCTCACTTTAGTCCAGCCTCTTGAGCCGCAGACGGATTTTTTTAAATCCTCAGCCAATTATCTTTCAAACCTGTCTTCTTGCGACTCCCTCTCAGCCTGGTCATTGACATGGCAGACGAAGTCTTGGCACCGTGTGCTGCGGCACCAACGATGCCGGCGGTTGCAGCTGCGAATGCCAAGCACATGGCCTACATCCATGAGTGTGTGACAAGCGACCCTGTGGCCGGAAAGTACGTCCCTGTGAACTGGAAATCCGTGCAGTCAACACTTCGTGCAAACAGCGGGCCAGAAACTTAAAGTCAGATAAACTTGTCGTGTCACAAGATATTGTTTGTTTCTTGTCAAGTTCTGAGGACCATGACAAAGTTTATTGCAAGAAACAAGTCTCTGCTTTGGCATTTCCCAATTGGATTGCATCTTGGCCCAGGCCAGCTTCTGGGGCTGGAAACTTCTTTTGGGTCGACTTGGCCTTGGACCCAGCTATCGCTCACACTGCCATCAAAACAAGGAAATGCAGTGAGATTGCAGAGCACTACTACAATGTTCCGAAGCCTTTGATTTCAGATGTGGTGGTTGGGGTTGCACAATCTTTTTGCCATGGCAGGCACCAGATTGTCCCTGCACCTGCCTTTTTGCGGAACCGCTCCACTCGCTCATCATCGCGGTCCACCGTGATGTCGTGAATGAGGAGCATGACAAGCTGCTGCAATGGAGAAACATCATGCTCAACACCTTGATCACTTTTGAGATTGTGGAGAGGAATTCTTCTATGCATTTCCAAAATTGTCAATTGAGGGAGAAGAGCGGAATTGAGCATGAACTCATTCGCCACTCAAGCCTCAGCCGCTGCTTGGACATTGTCAACTTTGCAGCTCGGATGCAGAAACCGAAAAAAAACAGGTCAGAAGGGACCCAAGGTTTCGTGGGCAAAGCAAGTTAGCGAGAGCTAGAATTCGGACTTGGTGTTGTCGGACTACTCGGAAAAGTCACCGAGTGTTTTGTGGAAAGGTCCCTGGCAGTGAATTCAAGGATGTTGACCAAGTCGACTGTGGTAGTGTCCAAGCTGCTGTATCTTGAGGGATACTCCTGGTTGCCGATGGATACGCAGCCTTCCTGCGGCTGGCGGACTCACATGGATCAGGAGCAAAAAAGCTTTGGGAGAGCTTTTGAAGATGAGCCCTTTATCGGAGTCCCTTGACGAAGTGGCAGAGAAGCTTGAGGACTCCCCCTCATGGTGTTGTCATGAAAGTTTTTTGTTGAGGCTGTAAGAGCGTTTGGCTGTAAGAGCCTTTGGAGGGCTGTAAGAGCCTCCAATGGCTGTAAGAGCCCTTGAAGGGCTGTAAGAGCCTTTCAATGGCTGTAAGAGCCTTTGAAGGGGTGTCAGGGCCTTCAAACGGCTGTAACAGCCTTTCAAGGGCTGTAAGAGCCTTTGAAGGGCTGTAAGAGCCTTTTTTGAAGAGAATTTCTTTGCCGGCTGCCAGGAGGAAAAGCAAACCACTGATGAGTCCAAGAACGAGACACCTCCTGACAGTGGCAATGCTGATTCATCGGATGTGCACGGAATTGCAGAGGACTGCTGGGGCAGCTCACTGTGTAATGATTTGTATTGGCCACCCCCCAAGATTTCAAAAGATGGTTCTCTTTTGATTTTGGTGTTCAGCATCCCTGCTCAGGACAAAGCGGCTTTTGGCATTGAATCCTTTGAGACAGTGATGGCAACCTATGCTGAGCTTCAAGCGNGGACAAAGCGGCTTTTGGCATTGAATCCTTTGAGACAGTGATGGCAACCTATGCTGAGCTTCAAGCGAGTGAGGACAAGCAAGATAAAGAGGATCTGCAACGATTGGAAAGGCACATGACCCAGGCCCGATCTTTGGTGAAGACCTATGTGGTTTTGGAGCCTGAGACAAAGAGCGATGAGGATCTTCTGGAAAGCCTCAAGCAGTCGGTGGCAGGCAGCGCTTCAGGCGATGCCGAAAAAAAGACTCATACGCTGGTGTGGTAAAACCAAGCCGATGGCGGCGAAGCCCAGGTGCAGCCTCACCTGCGCATTCCTGGCCTCAGAAATCGCGGAGGCCACCTCCAAAGATTCGTGAGGTTGGTGCAGCAACGAAAGGATCCCAACCAAGACATTGATCCACGAGACATCTATGCTTTGTGTGACTGCGGCAAGNGGCCACCTCCAAAGATTCGTGAGGTTGGTGCAGCAACGAAAGGATCCCAACCAAGACATTGATCCACGAGACATCTATGCTTTGTGTGACTGCGGCAAGGAAGGCAACAAAGGCAGGTTGCTCGGTGCTTTCTGCCTTGCTCCTGAGCCAGATGCAGCAGGCAAGCTTCAAAAGCCTGTGCAGTGCAAGAAGCAAGTTCGCACCTGGACAGCCGTTATGTCAGAAAGCAGCATCACCGAAAGGCTTGCCAAGGTCCGTGGATTCTCGTCCATCAACCAGGTTCAAANAGAAGCAAGTTCGCACCTGGACAGCCGTTATGTCAGAAAGCAGCATCACCGAAAGGCTTGCCAAGGTCCGTGGATTCTCGTCCATCAACCAGGTTCAAAAGATCCATCTGATCACCAAGAACGGATTGCAGCTGAACCTGCACGATAGACTGCACTCCAATGGAACGAACCGAGGAAACAGCATGGGTCCGTGCACGGCGTCCTCATGGCAGGCGGACAGTGATGCCTGGCAAATGAAGATGAAGGACAAGATGGTTCTCCTGGGAAAGCATGGCGCAAGGATTGCAGTTGGTGGAAAAGAAGACGACAAAGACGATGACAACATTGATGCAAGCGAAGCTGAAGATGATGAAATGGAAGATTGTGGTGCCAAGGGCGGCAAACCAAGAGACAAGAACGATGTGGAACCCTTCTTGTTTCACAGCCCGCCGTCGGCACTCTGTGAGGAGATTATCCAAGCCGTCGATCCCGTGGCCGTTGTCGCATTGGCTGGGGATGGGCGCATGGCTGAGTTGTGCTTGGAACGCAGAATCCCATTCTTTGGATTGGGGTTCACGGCGGAGCATTGCCAGGCACTCACCGCCAGGCTTGAGGGCCGTGTGTTCCAAAAGATGCAGAGCGATCAGAGCAAACTGTTTGCCCCAGCCCTCAAGGTGATTCGCGACAAGAACCAGAAGGAAGAATTAGTGCCTGAGCCCAAGAAGAAGACTACGCGTAAGAGAAAACAAAACAAGATGGAAACTGGTGCTGGCAATCCCATTGAAGACGGCGAGGGTGGAGAGCCAGGAGGCAGTGATGGTCAGATCGATGGCAAGGATGGCCAGGATGGGCAGACTGAGAAGAAGCCCCGCAAAGCCAAGGCCAAGGCCAAGGCTGAGACGGCTGGCGATATGCTTGCGGAGCTGCAGAAGCTGGCCGCATCCGCCGTTGACGAGTGAGGGCGCATTGCTGAGACTGAATCGCACCAATTCTGAGACTGAACTGTCCGTGCTGTTGAGAAGCAAAAACTATTCAGTCCAGCAGACAGAATTGCCTCTGTTTTTTTTGTTTCTGAGATTGAGTCAGCATGGGACAGTTAGCCGCTGTACTGATGTAAGTCTCGCCTCGATAATGGCGAGGATAATTTCTGAGCTTAGTGGCATGAGCAGCCCCCTCCAAAGTTCCTTGTTGGACATTGAATCAGATTGAATTGCCTCCATTGTGTTGGTCGCAGCTGAAATAGAATTTGCTCAAGCCCTGGCGCCAACTGAGAATATCACAAAGCACAGTAGTCTGTCGATGAAAATCCCGACAGAATTGTGATCTGGAATCCGGCACCTGATTGGGTGATTCATGTCAAGAAGTCCTGACAGGCAGGGTGCCTGAGGTCAAAAAGAAAGGGTCTAGGTGGCCTAATTCTCCTGTGTCTTGAAGCTGTAAGAGCTTTCAACAACACCAGTTTCGACATAATGGCACATGTCATGTCATTGAGGCATGTCACATAGCATTCACTGAGGCTTCAATCCGTGACGGTCTGTGCTGGCGACCAAGACATGGGCTGTATTTTGCATCAGACTGGCCATGAGGTTGCTCAGAGTCTAAGCTGTCAGTGAATGTGCTGTGAGAGCACAGTGTTTGTTATTTGAGGTGCAGTGTTTTTCACTCAAGATGCCCAAACGTTGCTGCCGTGTTTTGCAGAAAGATGTCCTGTCTGTGGCTTCAGATTGCACTGGTCTGAATGCAGCTGCTATGGCCCTGGAATCGTTGAGTCTTCCATTTCAGGAGGAATGGGTGAGTGATTCCGATGTGGCAGTTAGGAGCGTGCTTCAACGCAACTTTGCCCCCAAGACACTGCTTTCCTCCGTGCAAGAAGATGTGCCCAATCACCTCCCTGTTGATTTCTATTCAGCGGGCTACCCATGCCAACCGTTCTCTGTGCTGGGCAATTGTGATGGCTTGGAAAGTGAGGACGGAAAAGTGTTGCTCTATGTCCTCCAGCGCATCCGGAAAAAACGACCACGAACCTTCTTGTTGGAGAATGTAAAAAAGTTTCAGAAATTCACGAAGGCGTATGAATTGGCCAGAGATGTGCTCAAGGCCTTGAAGGACCTTGCTTTGGTTTGTGAAATATCATGGGTTTCAGGCTTTCATCAAGACCATGTGTTGAATTTGAATTTGCAGTTTTGCAGTGAAACAGAACCTTGCACTTTTGGTAGGACACCCGTGGCAAGCCATACTACAAGCTGCAGGCGAAAGTTCTGAACTCGCTGCACCATGGAGTAGCCCAATCCAGAGGTCGTTTGTACAGTGTCGGTGTGCATGACCTTGTCCGGGACTTCAGATGGCCGGAACCGCAGGCCCCTGTGTCTCTTGAATCTGCTTTGGACCCTCAGGATGGCAGCGGGCCAGAATGGCCTCGCAGCAAGACGGAAATCAGAAACCTCATCACCTGCTACAAGAAGTTGCAAGACAAGGGGCAATCCATGAGATGTAATGGTATTGCAGACATTGGTATGAGCTCCAAATGGTGCCAAAGTTCAACTCCTTTCAGCGTTGGTTATGCTCCTTGTCTCACGAAGAGCAGGTGCGAAAGCAATGGATATTGGGCATTCAGCCGGCAGCGGAAATTGCACTTGACTGCATATTTTCGATTGCAAGGGATTTGCCCTCAAAGACTTCAGTGCCGGGAGGATGTCACAGAGGCTAAGATGCGTGCCATGGTGGGAAACTCCTTCACTGTTCCAATGATTGCAAAAATCATGGACCGTTTGTTTTCAGTGCAGGGCTCACAAGTCAGCCTATAGCCTTTGATGCCAGCACTGGTGAGGATGGTGTCTGGTTGTGATTTACGTGGGCACTTTAAAAAAACAGCGGCTGTTTCTTTTAGACAGGGAAGAATGCGGCTTCAAGACCAAGTGCAATATCAACAGCTTCACCCATGCACTAATCAGGTCATTTCGTTCGTATCAATGGTCTGGGCGCCTCAGTTCAGATTGCTACGATCCACGGCTGTAAGAGCCCATTTGGCTGTAAGAGCCAGAATGAAATTTCCATGGCTATAAGAGCCTAATGAAATTTCCATGGCTGTAAGTGCCTGATCATTGTAATCACGACTTCAACCAGGACCAGTTGCTTGTGTTCTTTGTTGGTGATTTTATAGTTTGTAAGAATCTACCCATTGTACCAGTGCTCTTGCAGCACTTTTTCCCCTGCAGTCTCACTTAAATTTCTTGTGCTCTTACAGCACCCTGGTACCGTTTGTCTCAGTCCACTTGCCTGACAGGTGGCGCTGATGTTGGTCCTGCCCGGCTCATTACATGTGGGCACGTCGGTATGTAAAAAAAGGTGATGGGATGAAATTGATGGATGGATGATGTGGTGGGGTAGTTATTTCATACCTCCACAGACATTTCCGTGGCTCATGACCTATAATAGGCAAATCTTTCAGCATGTGCCCCATGCTTTGCGCTCAGCACCTGAAGGACCCCATGACAACAGTGACGATGCGAACAAGCAGAAGAGTCGCAAAAAGGAGAAGAAGCATGACAAGAAGGATGGCAAGGACACCCGACAAAATTCAAAATGATCTCATGATATTTCACCATACAATGATGGGCCCCCCTAGTTGTCCTACTTGTAAGTAGGGCTAACTATATTTGCAACATGGTTTAACTATAGTTGCAAGTAGGTCTATGTCGTTTATGTGTGCTAAGTTCTGACGCAACTTGTATCTTACTTGGCCGATATGTATCTTTAATACGGCACTTGCAAGTATGTTGCATTTTTGGGAGGTTCGAACTTGTCGAACTTGCTTTTTTTTGGCGATTTTCGCTTATTTTTTGCGTTTTTTTTGAAAAATGATGTTTTTTTGCTTGCGTTCTTGTGCTTGCTTGTTGTGATTTGTCGATCGCATGTCAATTGTTATGGCTTCGCCTGCTGTTTGGTCAGCTGCGGTGGTCCGCGTTGATCTTGAATGGTTCGAAAACAATTTGCAGTGGTAATTTTTTGAGTTTCTTCATGGCATCGACGCCGGCGTCTGGAAGTGATGCTCAGCCTGCGGCCCCGATGTCAGACGCTGACCTCAATGTGGTGCTGGAAGCTCTTCAACGGGCTGAGTTGCCTCCAGAGCAAATCCAGCAGGCACGGCTTCAACTGGAAAGCCAGAAGACCAAGAGAAAAAATATGCAAGACTACAGTAGGTTTGGAATCTATTTGCCGAAGGTCCTGTGGGATCGAATCGAGAATCCACAAGAAGATCAGATGACAGTTCTCGATGCAGTGGTGAAGTATCTAGCAGAATCTTTGGGTCTGCGCTGCCCGAACGAGTTGACCCAAGGCACGCTATGCGGCTTGCTGGTGCGTACAATGTCGGAGGAAGAGCGTCGGAAGTACGAGGCTCCACATGCTCTGAGGACCTATTTCTTGACCTGCAAGTCAAGGATCTCCACCAGAACCGGCAAGTACAGGAAGGTACCTGTACCTGGCAACGGTGAGCTGATGACTTTGCTGCCATCTGACCGTTCGCAGCTGCCAGCAGCATATCAGAGTTTGGGCTTGGAATTTGAGGAGCCGCGCATTGTCATGGCTGGTGTGTTCCATATTGCCCGGGAGATAGTTTATAGAAAGAATGGCAAGGCTCTTCAGTTGCAGCCCCAACTGGAACCCAAGGATCCAGTTCAAATGATGCATACCTTTTTCGCTGGCTTGATGGCCATGGGAAACATGGCTGCTGGCGCCGCAATGCATCCCGCAGATTTGGCACCAAAAGCTCAGAGCCCTTTGACATTGCTTTTGACCAAAGCCCAGAACACTACGCCAAGTCCGTTGGCTTTGCCTGCCCCGCCTGTGGAGCTGACCCCTTCTCAGCCAAAGGTCTCTTCAGTGGCGCAGCCGGCAGAGATACGAGCCATTGAGGATGAGAAGAAACCTGATGAAACGCAGCCAGGTGTGCCAGTGACAGAGGTGCAAGTTCCAGATGTCACCCAAGCGAAACAAGATGAGACAGCTCCTGTGACTTTGGCGGAGAGCATTGAGCGTTTGCGCCAAGCAGGTCTGAAGAATTCACCAGATGCCCAAGGAGATGCTCCGCTTGTTGGTTTGAAACGGCCAGCTTCTTCGATGTCGAACATGAAGAGACCTGCTTGCAAACAGGGGTCGAAGATGAAGTCGTCTTTGAAAGTGGAGAAGTCGAAGGCCAAGGCCGAATCGAGCTCTGAGCGCAAGAAGCGTATCTTGAAGTCAGTGCCACCGAAGATCCGAGAGAAGTACAAGGGCGGCTGTTCCTCGTGCAGGCATGTCGCCTATTGCACTCCAAGTTGCTGGGTGAAGCGAGGATATGTCCTTGAGCAGTTCTTGCACCGACAATTGCCTATATGGAAATTTGCAGGAGAACCACTTACGCAGCTGGAACCGGTTGAAAAAAAGGAGGCAGCCTGTGTCAGACCTATACCGTCTGTCTGTCTGTCTGTCTGATTTTTATTTTGGCAATTGTTTCTTTCAGCCTGCTTTGGTCCTGCGCTTGAGAGGGGTTCCGCATGCACATACAACCTACATATGGATTATATACAACTCACTGGTCCGGTGTGGTTGGCCACCTGGACTTGAATTCGGTGCGGTTGTCCGCATTGTCCGCCTGGACTTATATATAGGTTTGGCGCGGTCGTTTGCCTGAACCTATATATATATATATATCTATGTATATATATATATATATTTATCTATATATATATATAGGTCTGCTGCGGTTGTCCGCATGGATCTTGTAAGAGGGTTTCATGTCATGATCCATACAGGCTCAGAAGCAAAAAGGTACAGAGGCATCACATAGCAGGCTTACTATTAAGCAGCACTTGCATAAAGATGCCCAGAAGGGAAATGCATCTATACCTCGCCCAGGTGAAACACCACAAGTTCCAAGGCGGACAACAACATGTCCCAAGGTTTTCCAACACATGTCTTGGCATGAGGGCGTCCAGCCATGGCAGCGGCGTTTGCGAAGGAGACGACAAGAGCAACCTATACCTGTTGCCATAGAAACCGATGCTGAGGACAGGGCTGGCAGCCCCATTAAAAGAAATTTTTCTTTTTGGCTATGATCTCAAGAAGGTATGTACATTTCCATGTGTCGCAATGTAGATCGCAATGCATGAAGTGAACCATATATTTCTTAATCTCTAAGTTTATGTTGGGTTGAACCATCTCTATATTGCCCAGACTGATCCAGCCAGGAGCTTCTGTTGGAGACGGCGCCGACAGAGTGCCCTTCCAGCGATACAGAGGCTTCATCCACTGAGACGCTGATCCCTGGAAAAGTTCAAACAGATGTTGACCAGAAGGACCATATTTTTCTTGCACTAATGATCACTAATGGTGCAGCCCTGTCTCCAGAGGTGTATGCGGAATTGGGGGGATTTTGCCTTATTTTCCTTCCAATTTGTCAAAGTTTGCAAGATATTTTCCTGATCATCCCGAAACGGTGACTGCCATGGGAGCTGTACACAGAGGTCTTTTTGGAAAGTATCATGATTTCATTCGCAACACTTCAGCACAGCCATGTGAACTAGAATTCTTTAATGGTCACCACTTCACTTGTTTGCAGGATGCCACCACCGCAGAAGCTGCTGGATCGCGTTCGGCGCATGAGGCTGACCTTGCCACCCATGCTGCTGTGGATGACCCTGAGGCTCAAAAAAAAGGAGACAGGAGCAACTGTCCGCTGCCAAGGCATTGAATATGTCTCGACGCAAGTTTGAACAGTTGATGGGAGACCCAGTCCGAAAGAGGGCTGCAAAGAAAAACAAACCGAACAAGAAAAAGGCGAAGAGCGACAAAAGTAAATGCGCGCTTGCTGTTGNTGATGGGAGACCCAGTCCGAAAGAGGGCTGCAAAGAAAAACAAACCGAACAAGAAAAAGGCGAAGAGCGACAAAAGTAAATGCGCGCTTGCTGTTGAAACAGGTGAGGGAAATGCCAGCGCCACAAGGTTTTGATTGTTCACATCAGCTGTTTTTTTTCTGAAGAGTTGAGCTGCCTGTCATCCTAGACAACTGTGATGTTTGTGCATGGCTCCAAATTAGCTGAAGGGCACGCGCTTAGGGTTGGTTTAGCTGAAAGATACGATGATGAAATTTGAGTATCGGTTGTGCGNTGTGATGTTTGTGCATGGCTCCAAATTAGCTGAAGGGCACGCGCTTAGGGTTGGTTTAGCTGAAAGATACGATGATGAAATTTGAGTATCGGTTGTGCGCCAAGTCAGCGCCTCATGTCACCATGATGAAGAGTATCCAGAACAGAGAGTGGCATAAGTGTGGCCCCGAGGGCGGTTTCCGAATGCTGCAGACATGGATCGATGCCGGTCCGTTGGGCAAAGAGCAATTCCTTACCGTTGCGCCAATGGTTGCCTACAAGCTTGTCCTGGAAAAGGTCACACCATTTGGAATGGTGTTTGGTCGTGCNTCCGTTGGGCAAAGAGCAATTCCTTACCGTTGCGCCAATGGTTGCCTACAAGCTTGTCCTGGAAAAGGTCACACCATTTGGAATGGTGTTTGGTCGTGCGAGTGGCAAGATGTCTGAGCATGTGTTCCTGGTTCGTCCTATTGGCACGCTCAAGCCATATTCGGCCGATGTGGTCCCAAAGGAGGACGGCTCGATCCAGGTGACCTTGACTCTTTTGTCGGGCGACATCGTTTTGGAGAAGCAGTGGCTGTGCTCGCAATCCAGACCCGGGGTTGGCAATTTTCCTCTTTGAAAGGCTTTCGAAAGAGACCCCACCAAGTCAGCTCCGGCCACCTAAAAACCAGCCTTTAGGGTCAAATTTCGGGAGGCCAAATGGAAGGGAAAATTACGAACCGGGGTTTGTTTTTCATGGCAGGTATAAGTGAGCAAAGTCCCCTATATGATATATGTTTGATAAAATGTGTATATATATATATATACGTAGGTTTGGTGCGGTCGTCCGCCTGAACCTATTTATAGGTCTGCTGCGGTTGTCCGCACGGATCTTGTACGGGGGTTTCATGTCAATATTTTGTGAATCATTTAGGCCTAGAATGATTTATTTTTGACTACATTGGTGCACATGAGATGATGACCTTTTTTTTCAGCCAGGTTTTCAATCAACCCAGGTACAAGTTCACGGACATTTGGGGCACGGTCTACTGGGACTTGATGCACCGGATTCAAAAGGATGGTCTTGTGCCAAAGATCGTGGTTGGCCAGCACATCGTGGAACCCAAAGATTTCAGCTCACGTTTGACAGAAGACTTGGAGTCAACGTCCCGTCCTCCTTCCCAGAAGCGAAAGAAGAATGATGATGAGCATGCCCCTGAAGGCTTGCCGCCGGCCACCAAGGCCCGATTTGTTCAAAGTGTGCTCCAGCCTTCTGGCTGATCTATGTCATGGAGCCGGAAAATTTTGAAAGAGCTTTGCATAGAAGCAATGCTAAGCAGTCTTTGCTGGCGCCGAAAAAAGATCAAGCCAGCGCATGGTTCAGCCATAGATCTGCAATGCTCAAGGAGACAAGTGACGACTTTGCAAACCTGTATGTGTTTTCCTGTATTGCTTCTTTTATGCTCTCTTCAGGTCCAAAACATTTCCAAACCAGAGCATCTTTATTTTGAAACCAGCACTTTGTTTGAGAGCTGACCAAACCGTGTTACAAAACTGGGGGACACAGTTTCCAAGCAGGGTCCTCTGTTTTGAATGACTGGAAAAAGCTTTCAGCCCCGCTGCCAACAGTTGAAGCGAGGTAAAAATCTTTTTTGTGAAGGCTTGGGCCGTTTATTCTGGAAACATTTTGATCTGAAAACAATTTGTTCTATTTTGAAACCAAAATGGTTTACGCAACCGGCAGGGACAGTTGTCAAGCAGAGGAGTTCTGCTTTATCTTGTGAAAGGCAAAGGGCTTCAGCCCATATATCTACACAGCACTGGTTTGTTTTGCGATGACCTAAAGCGTTTATTTCACACCTTGGACCGGTGTACTTTGAAACCAAAACAATTTATTTTGGAACCAGAGCAATTTGGTTTGAAACCAAACATTGTTTTTTTGAGACCAAGCCGGTTTTTTGTTGCCAGAAAGCCCAAGGCATTTATTTTCAAACCGTGGAAGCAAGCATTTGCCTCGAAACAGAAACATTNTTTTGAGACCAAGCCGGTTTTTTGTTGCCAGAAAGCCCAAGGCATTTATTTTCAAACCGTGGAAGCAAGCATTTGCCTCGAAACAGAAACATTTTATTTTGGAACCATGGCAAATTGAATTGACACCAATTTTTTTGAAAACCAAGCTGGTCTGCACAACTGGGACAAACAATTTCCAAGCAGATGTTTTTTGTGGGAGAACATGCCAGCCAAGTCGAAGGCATGGCCGCAACTGCACAGCTTACACCCTGAAACTTCAAACCCCCCAGGCCGCCGGCCCGACTCACTGAGATAAAAGAGATCAACAACAGCAACAACAGCAACAAAAGCAACACACCAACAACAGCAACCACAGCAACAACCAGAGATACCAGGAGATACCTGGTTATACCAAAAACCTGGCGGTATAACTTTGGTATAACTTTGGTATAACTTTGGTATAACTTTGGTATCTCTTGGTATCTCTTGGTATCTCTGGATCACCGCGTACCAGGAGATACCAGGAGATACCAAGAGATACCAAGAGATACCAAAGTTATACCAAAGTTATACCAAAGTTATACCGCCAGGTTTTTGGTATAACCAGGTATCTCCTGGTATAACTTGGTATCTCTAGGTATCTCTTGATGCTCCAGCTTATCTCTTCAACAATTTTATTCTCTTTTCCATCTTCATATTTTTCATCAAGCATTGGCAGAAAACTTGACAGACAGCTTCTATGACACTGCAAGTTTTCACAGATTGCGCTGTGACCTTTGTTACCTTGTCTTTTTTTGGGCCTGCTGCGGTAGTCCGCAGTAAGGCACTTTCTCAGGCAAGTTGCGCCTTTAGCTCCTGCTTCCAGCACTGCTCCTCAAGCCATGGCCGAGGCTTCTGCAGTCCAACCAGAGCTTCAGGGCCAGGTTGATGCAGAGCAAGCAGACACCCGGCTGGTTGTTGACAGCAATGCTTTAGAGGATGGCGTGGCCTTGTGTTCCAAGTGCCAATACCCTTGTGATGTGACCGATATTTCATCTCGCAAGATAGGCAAGAATGGTCCCACTTGCAAGAGCTGCCACAATGTGATGTCCATGCTTAGCAAGAACATGACCTAGATGCCAGATGAGTGGGATCTCATGAGCCAAGATGAGCAGATTTCTTTCTTCAAGAAATGCGCTGAGCTCAAAGATGCCAATGGCCTTCTGAAGTACAAGCATGTCCGAGCAGAGTTGGTGCAGTCGCTTGTGACCCGGGAAATTTCGAAGATCAAAAGATCCGCAACTGGAGAATTCCATCCGCTCTTGCATGAAGTAGTGGGAAGTTCACTGGGCTACATCAGCTCTAGTGCTGGGTCTGTTGGGTGCAAAGCACCAATCTATATTGGGATGGCTAGCCAAGCAGT